>CATKUY010000453.1:0-105753 GCA_949802685.1 Dicyrtomina minuta
GTACAAAATACATATGTGATTTTGAACCAATAAATAAATTATGTACATAATTAAGAAAATTAGCCTCATGTAGATAGTCCATTCTATTTCTACTGTCCTTGTCAATCCTGCCCGTATACATAATAATGGTTTGATGAGTGGAATGATGCGTGTTTAATCTGATGTGACGATGTGATTGAGGAAAGAGCGGAAGACGGGAGACAGAGAGCGAGGGAACAATACCTGCTGCTCCCACAAGAACTGAATTGACACATGGACATATTATATTGGATCATATAGATAGAATCATATTTTCAGTATCATGATTGTGAGTCAGGAAGTAAAATTGAGTGAGCCTCTTGTCACAAATTTACAAATGAGTATTACCATTTAGTAAATTTCATACTGAAAATATAAATAATCCCTATGCATATCATAATATAATAATTATAGTTATTATGCTGGAAAATATTTCATTGAGAATAGGTTACACTATACTGAACTGATGGCTATATAATATTTTTCGAGCACATGTGCTCGCATCCCATGGTATATTATGTATTGCTACATTATGCTGCCTGGATCTGGGTCTGGAAGAAAATGGGGAGCGTGAATCTGAATCACATAGATACATAAAGATATTATTCCACCCATCCACTCATCCTTTAATGCCCACTTATTGTATTTGTAGTTAACACTTTCAGTTTCTGTTTCAGTGAGATAAGGCTAAAGCAACGGTGGCACGTAGTACAAAACATCAAGTACCTACCTACCCTCGCTCGTGGAGTCTCATAGATGCTTTCAATTCGTCCGGATTTTTCTATATAGATTCTTCCAGTATACCAATATGGCAAAATAGCATATTGCCGTCGAGCACGCAAAAGCAGTTATGTACACACTCCCCCTAAATAAAAAAAGAGATTAGCTCAGATTAATGTACATTCGTAAGATCTATGTCAGTATTTAGTTGAATTTGTTCCAGAATTCAAAGAGCATATCTGTCAAGCTTGATTTTGCATGCATTAAAACAGTGTTTTTATTTCCAAAACCTTTAAAAACATCTGGAGTATTTAGCCATTTAAAAAATTGAGATAGTTGATTCTGTTTCCGAGGAACTGTGGGGAATGGTTACATGTATAAAACAGCTAACTACGCGTAGACGACATGCTGCACCTTCAGCATTAACAACCACAATAATGCAATGACTTGGTTTCCTCGATTTCGATTTTCGATCCTCCTTTAGTTTCCCCGAAAGCTTGTAAAAACACATGTAGAAAGCCTGGGCCCATCATAAACACGTAGATGTAGTGCTCCCTAAGTAAGTATGTATCTATTTGGAACATTTAAAGAATAAAACTCTCCCATTCACCACATGCTTATTACCGCTCACACGGATCTATTCATGTAATTACCCATGTTGTACCTTGTATATACACAACAACACTCATCCACTCCCGCTTCAGAGACTCCAGCACAACTCCAAAACTACCCACCTTCCAACAAACTAAACATCCAAACTTGGAATAATGTATCATCTTCATATGATTACCATCCACATCACTTCATACCTCACCTATTGTGTATCCCTCCAGCTCCAGTTCCAGCTCATGCTATATAGTCAGTATGGGACATGGGAACATGGAAAGATGGGACATGCTATTTAGGCATTTAGTATATTTAAAAGGTACATATTATTTTGTCTACATATATCACAGGATTCAGGATGGTCCATATCTTTACAGTAGATACTTGAACCTACACAATTTACTTATTAGGCCTATGTTTATATAAAGTATCGTTTTTACGTTTTCACTATTTCACCCAAAGCACACCTTTAATTCCCATCATTCAATCATCGAAACCGACACTGAACACTACTTAACTAATACCCATCTCTCCCAAGTGGAAGTCCCCAAAACGAGTCGAATCCTCTGTAATAGTAATTCTCCAAAGTATTTCTTTAACAGTTACTGTTGTCACTTGTCACCAAACCAAAATCAAAGATTGTACTCCAGCTAATTTAATTTACACATAGCATCATTAAAATTTACAATGGCAAAATCTAAAGCGATATATAAACCTGAAATTGAAATCATGGAGCAGCATGGTCCAAAAACGTTGAAAACAAAAATAATTTCAGTGAAGGATAGTGCTCCGGGAATTAATAGCAATAAAACTACAGATACGCCGAAAAGGACGAGTAACTGGAAGAGCCCATCAAATCCCAGAGAATTTTTTGCACGCCTCTACGAAAATAATAATGAGAAACAAATAAAGACCAGTATTAGTAGTGTTGTTCATGGGGCTAATAATTTCTTTGATACAAATAAACAATTAAATTCCTTAGCAGAAGATACAGCAGATCGTGAACAAGTTCCAAAGTATTACAACTTTAACTATGGTAGAAATACAAGTTCAAATTATAATGCTTCCTCTCCTGATGCCGGCGGTAGTACAAATAAACAGTTCAAAATTGAGTTAAATGAGGAGAGTTCGAATTTTATTGATAGTAGGACGGGTAGGGAGAGGAACTCACCTTCCGGAACCGGAAGAATCTCTTTTGGTATTGCTTCGCCCCTATTCGAGTCAAAATCAAATAAAAGTTCAGATTGCGGATCGGATGAGACAGGAACGGGTGGCTTCTTCCCGAATCCGAATTCACACAATGTACAGGTAATGAAATCGTCGGCAACGGCAACGGCAACTGCTAATTGGCTTGCTTTAGCTGCTGGAGTTGAAGTTGCTGGTCATGAGGGTGGTGGAAGAGAAGGAGATATTCATGGAGGGCTCATTGGAATGCATAGCCATAACAATTGGAATGGAATTAATTTCAATGGAAATTATGTCAATTCTGGAGCTGGAGCTGGGCAACCATTAAATCCCCATATTTGGTCATCTCCATTGGCTCATCTTCAGTGGAATTTTATTCAACAATTGTCAAACAATTCCAATAATCCACCTCCAATGACTCAACTTAGTTTCCCTCCAGCGCTCAATGGATTCTGTAAGTTGTTTAAAACACATTTTTTAATATTTTAGTTGCTTTATAACTTTGATTAGTAGGTAAGGTATATTGGCGTACTATTGGTCATTGGTGAAGATGCGCGGTCGGTCATTTATTACGTCTTAAAAACTGCATATTGGAAAACTTTCGTGAAGAACTGACACTGAGTGAGAGATAATGAAGGTATACAGTTTCCGAAAGATCGTGTTTGGCTTTGGCTTGTTAAAGTTCAACAACAAAATTCAGGACCGGACGAAGGAATTGCTTTTAGGCAGCAATTTTGTTTCGATACCAAAACTGCCATTTTGATTTTATTGATGGTTTTCTTTAGTAAAGCAAAATGTTGTATTTAGATGTTTTAAAAAAGTGCAAAATGTTCATTTTACTTGATTCGGAAAAGTGCAAAATGTTCTATTTACATGTTTTGAGAAAAGTGGAAAATGTTTTATTTCCATGTTTTTGAAATGAACAAAAATTTATTTTACATGTTTTTGAAAAGTCAAAATATTCTTTTAGGTATTTTTGAAAACCGCGAAATGTTCCATTTACATGTTTTTTTCAAATTCAGGCAGCGGGGGCTGCCTGCGCTGGCCGCATTATCCGGCCCTAACAAAAATGGTAAACTACCTAGAACGTTCTTTTGAGCATGCAAACTGCAGTATTTGCAATGCCGTGGTGCGTAGTGTCATATACATACATATTTTTAAAGCAAATTAACTATAGCAGTGAACGTTGTTTTGCATAGGGAATGGTCAATAGTATTTTGCAGGATATAATGACAGTAATTAAAACGAGGAAATTACCATTAGCTAATAATTATGCGACTACCTAATCATAATAGCATAAAACATAAAAGCATTGTTTAATCTCATTTGAGTGACTTTGTATGACGTGGAGCGGCACAGTTCCTGTCACTTGCATCTGTAGCTTTTGAGTATGGCCATAAATAATATATGGCTAGTAGTTAATTTAGTTTTTATTATTACTACACGAGACAGGGAAAGACCCCCTTGACTCTAATGAGACTAGTTACAGTTTACAGTTATCTACACCTTTGGTGCTATAATTTGAACTCATTAATAAAATTAATTTGATTACCTCTCCCACATCAATTATCATCTCCGATCCGACGATCCCACTCCAGCAATTCTCTCTCCTCCTGTCCAAAACTCTCATAATTGGTTTTTACTTCACGTGGACGACTGACTGGTAGTGAGTCACCCCCAGTCCCAGTTCCCAGTGTGTTTCTTTCAGCCCAGTTTGCTTTCGTTTCGTTCCAGTTAAATGGGAACCGTTTCTCTCTCGCTCTCTCTCTCGATCTCCCATCAGCGACACACACATTAATCACTAGATATTATTGTTTCATAATAATAACTGTTAGTTCTGTCTCTGTTTCGGTCTCGCTCACATAAAAACAAAAGTAAAAATAATTAGAAGTTGTTTTGTCAATTTTACGGCCGATTGTTATATGGTCACAGCATGGGGTGGTACCGTGGTACTTGTATTTTTTGCCGATATGGCAGGGTATAGGGTGTAGGTACCTTTACTAATTAAACTCCAACTTCACTTTTACACTGCAGCACGCACCTCAAAACAGCCGCTGTACTTTTAGGGCTGCAAGAGATCTGGCAGTTTTGACCAGTTAAGTGGCAGCATAATCAAAAAATGGATTACGTGGCAGTTTGGTGGTGTGGTAGTCTAGCACAGGAAACTGCCCGTTATACTGCTATTTAATCTTTTTTTTCACACAATTATGAAATTTACAATCGTATTAAAATAATGTGATAATGCGAGAAATTATGAGTAATGTATTAAAAATAAAATAACCCTATTGCTTAATCAGGGGTCGTCGAACAGCTTGTTTTGGCCTCCCACGCTTTCGTAATGGTACATTAATTTTAACTACTTTTGCAGCCAGTGGAAACTCAGTCAAACTATTCATTACAGCTAACCCAAATAGGTACGTGTTTACAGGTATATTTTTTGAGAAAATGTGGGCATGTGCACGTCGATTTCTTCCATTCAGTAAAATTAAAAGTTACGACGTAGGCGGCGAAATACTTATTTTGAAAAGTTTTCAGTGTTCGATAGCGACGGGTTAATTGCGTTATAATTGAAAACGTTATCGCTGCTCCTTGTAGTGGCTGGACGTATATTACCATATTACCCCGACGTTATTAATTATTGGAAGTGGGACGGTGGATGGTTTAATCTGACTCTGTCTGAACACCACTGAACCAGATCACTTAAATAGATGACAGTGCTGTTCTTCTTGCTTCTTTCATGTTTCAGATGCTGAACTAACTTGTTTTTCACTGGAATGTCACAAACAAGTTGAGCTTCTTCGTTATTTGTAAATTCTTTAATTAATCTCCACATTGATTTACTTTTCCGAACTGTCAGGGTACCTATATCCCCTTGGGAAGCCATGTTGTCGTTGGCAGTTGCTTAACTGGACTGACTAGTGAGGACAAATGCCAACAGACATGATGAGTACAATCTATTTTATGAATATGAGAAATCTGTATGCAATTATAATATTAAAAGTATGCAAAACAACAGATAACAGCCAAAAATTTATTTTTTTGCTTATACTGCCTAAACTGCCCACCACCCCAAACGGAAAACATCAAACTCCGTTTTAGACTAAACTGCTTAAACTGCCCGACTCTTATACTGCTGTGTACCTTTATTAAACTGCCCAATCCCTTTATGCCTACTTTTAGTATATCGTCTGTGAAGAATCAAAATGACCCATTTCGAGTTTTAGCTTAGTACAAAATGCATTATCTGCAAAATAATTAAAATCATGAAAGCTTGAAAATAGTGCATTTTGTACTTTCAAAAAAATGTAAATAGAATAATTTACACTTTATTAAAACAAGTAAATAGAACTTTTTTGCAATTTTTAAAAACTTGTACTGAACATTTTACATACTTATCTAATTCAGTGTTTTTTTGAAATAGCTCACTTTGATGTAGTAGTAGTACTTAATATTTTAGTTAAATTTGGGCCGGCCTGGATCGGATTATAAAATAATTGAAGCCTGAACTCCTAATTACGACAAAATGTACGATTAATTTTAATGCTAAGGTTAGGTCTGGATAAGCGCGTATGTTGCTAAATCGCAAATAAAAATTATCTAGCGCTAAAACTATTTTGTATTAGTATTAGTAGTATCAGGTACCGTATATCCTATAATAGTACGCCCCGCGTACTATCCAAATTTGGGCCTCTCAAACCCGCGTACTATTACAGACCCGCGTACTAAATAAAATGTAGAAATTCCCAGTTTATGAACATTGTTTTATCCTGCCATCACCTCACAAGCAATACGATTATCAAAACGGATATTTTATTTGCAAATAGATTTTAACAAAAACAGCTAGATAACTTAAATAAAAATTTCCTATCTGCATTCGTTTTAAATATTTAAGCTACACGTGTATTAAAATTGCTGATTGTTACAAAATCTAATTTTCAAAATTGCTAAATATTTTATATTGAAATAATTTTTCAAACTTTTTAACGTCTAGGGCCTTGGGCATAAATATAAATTGCAAATGGTTTTTAGATAATGCATTATTTACTTACACAAAGTTCGTAGTTTAATGGTTTCATTGTAATATGTTATACAGACAATTTTAACACAACATAATATACCTAACTGGTGTACCTCAGCTTGCAAATTTAAATCAATGCATTTTGACATAGGCCCATATGATAACTAATTGTGTAAAACTAATTAATCTGCTACCAATAGAAAACACATAAAAACAGACCCGCGTACTATTACAGACCCGCGTACTATCCAAAATGAGACCTATCAGACAGGCATACTATTACAGACCCGCGCATTATTATAGGATATACGGTACTTAACATTTTGAATAATCACACAGATTCAATTATTGAAGTTTACTACACGCATTAGTTTTAAATTTTATACAAGAAAATGAATGTTTAACAAGCCAATATTAGCAATATCAATGAATATCAAATACAAAAGCAAGTAATACAGCAATAACAAAGAAGGTGCAGAATTTAAGTAATTAAATAAGCTAAAGCAATTAGCATGGAGTAGGTATTACTTATTCTGTTTTCGTTTCCTCATTTTTTCGTTTTTCGAGGTCTCAGCCTGACCCGCCGTGCTGCTGATTGAATGCGAAAGCTCACGTCTCGCTTCCAATACTCTCGCATTTTTGAGACGAACCCTTTGAAATCAGATGACTTCGTAAATATTTTTTGTAATTTTTCGAAATCCTTCACAGTCGGCTCCGCTCGAAGAGCTGGAATCAACAATTAATTAATTCAAAGTAAAATTGTACTAGTTTTAAACGAGCAATTAATTATTTGCCAATGAAAACAAAAAAATTAGAACTTCGAAGATAAATTAGTAGAGGAAACCGAGAATTCAAAGAAATTGTAGTGTCGTACGTGTAAAGACGACGCCAGGATCTGCCAAATCAAAGTAAGAAAAGTAAAGGCGATAGATATCATCTGGAAAATTTGGATGGATTTTAGTACAGGTCACCAGGAAGGTATAATCATAAGAAAAATTGCAACCAGGGACTGGTACCGGTCCCGGTGCGTGGAAGCTGAAGTCGATACCAATTTTTTTACCGAATGCGCTAATAATCATTTCCTCCTTTTCGATGTCTCTAATGTGACCTTCAACTTTTGCAAGAAAATGTAATTATATAACGACTATAATTCATAATTTCTAGTAAATTACAGCCTTTCTTCACACTTTAAAATTTTTAAATGACAATAAAAATAGAGTACACTTTAAACAATTATTGATACCTACTTATTTTATTATGTTATTTCGTTTATATTGAGATGTAAAGTTTTATACCTTGTTTTCGTTCTTTCATAAGCTTGCCCTTCTCTTTTTCATGCCTTTTAAGCTCAGTCATTTGCTTGAGTGTTTCATTCTCGCTTCGACGTTTTACAATCTCCTGTCTTTGGGCATCATTAGTGAGTCGCAGGTTAGCTATTCGCATTATTGTTTCTTCTAGTACCCCTCTTTGTTTCTCGGATACCTCCGTAAACTTCCCTGTAAAATTCAAAATAAAAATAATTCAGCTATAAAATTACTCAATGAACTCCGAATGAAACTTCTCGCATCGGCATAACCTGATACCGTTTATATTACATTTCATTAAGTATAAACTAGGTTTAGGAATTAGGATGAGATATATACTTTGAACAGTGAATAATGATGCGCAAATAGTTAACTATATGAGTATATTTTTATCTAAAATTATTTAATCTGTTTCACTTATTATTACTCATGTCACAGAGTCACTATATGCTACAATCAACAATAGATTATTAGATATTGTGTTATACTATAATCAACAGTCCTTCAATAGTAGAAATAGGAAGGACTTACGAAGATGTTCCTGAGATTCTTGTTTGAGTTGAAGGATGGCTTCATGTCGACGGCTGAGTGCCTTGTCCACGACAGGAATTAATTCCTCACTGATTATTTTGTTTCTGGGATCCACAAAATCCTTCAGTTTAAATTTCTTAGTAGTGTCAACACGTCTTTCAACTTTCAATTGTTTTAATACTGGTAAAGCATCATACAATTTGGATTTCTGATTTCTACCTCTAAATTCCATGATTCTATAAGCCCTCCTACAGATATTTGTAAAACTCGTAAAACAAAAAAATATCTGTAAAGACACTAACTAGAGATCCGATTTAATTAAATTTAACTCCCGAAGCAATTAATTTACACCTCTGCTCTGCTCTAGGAGGTGAAAATACCCCTTTAGACGGTTGTTATTTTACAGCTCGAAGGTGTAAATTTACAGTATAATTGCCAACTGTTTTAGTAATTGGGAATTAAAATCCAAAGCAACAACTATACCAACTAGGAAACTAGAAACACTATTATAATATCAAGAAAATCCCAAGCATACAAAATAAAACTGTCAGTTTTCGTTTTCGCATGTAATTCCCGGCGTTTCGATTCAAAAAAGAATGAATCTTAAAGGGGTCGTCCGTAAATGATGTCGTCGGTAGAGGTAGTGAGTCAAGCCAGGTATTGGCAGAGCGTATCAATTGAAATTGATAATTAATTACGCTCTGGTATTGGTGACATATTATCTTAAAGATAGCAGTTTACCCAATGTTAAAGTGATGACATGGAGGTGGATGACTCCTAAAAGAGCAATAATTTGGGTGACACCATTTACTGACCATCCCTAATGGTGAAGTCGTTTTAAGTGTTTTCCATATAAAATGTGAGTAATTGAACTTTATGGTAATTTTTTCGCTGGCCATTACTAGTTTTACTAGCTGACATTTTTGATAGTTGACTGCCATTCAAAATCATTTCATGCATTAGGTACTATTTTAAAGATCCTCATTTGCCTCATTATATTATTTTAAATTTTAAGTAGTGTTTATAAATACAGCTAACACTTTTTAATGTTTAATAAAGTATGACCCCACCGCGTTTTAATTGCCAATATTTTAGTCACCTAAAAGTAATACTACCAAAACACAACATTTATATATATTGTGTATCAATGCCAGGCTGCTAGGCCAATTTTAGATAAATTTTGTATAGACAGATGTAGGTTTGGTGTTCGTCAATATGCACACAATAAAAAATATCTATAGATAGGCTATAACAACTTGTACAACGTATTTTCAAATTCAAGTTCGTGGTACACGCAATAATTCGATTAATCCGAATCAAATCGGTCTAAAGTAGCTCACTTTCATATGGTATGGTTTAAGTTGGCTGTTACGTCGATGTCGATACGAACGATATGTTTGATATACCCTCCTACTCTCTACCACCACTTCATTTTGAAGCTTAAATTATATTTGAAACACATAAAATAAATTGCAGTAACGCAGTGAGTAAGTGTTTTGTTGTGACAGTAAAATAGTTTATTGGTATTGGCTGTCAAAAATATAAGAAGAAATTAAATTCTATCAGAATGGGCAACATGGAATAAAACTTAATTGGTGATGAGTATATATTATTGTTACCAGTTACAACTTATTACATTACAGATGTATCATTAATCATTAGCCGAAGAGTTGCAAGAGATCCTGAACGATCGAATGATGCAATGTTATTAAAGGATCTAATTATCGATACGTATACTGAAGTATAACCATAACCTGTATTATTGTATAGTAATAATATTGCTGTATTTTAGGGACAGGGAATCCCCATCAGTTAGTTTGTAATTTCAACCAACAACCCAACCCAACTATCTAAAACTGAGCAGCTAATAGCTACTTAGATTTTGTTATTTATTTCTCAAACTGACTCGTGTGTATTGTGTAAAGAACACGCAATCTTCTCATCGTCTGATTTTCTCGGGGCCTTCTGATCATCCATTTTCCGGATTTTCTCTCCTCCTTCCCTCGTTTTCCACCGATGCGATGATCGTGAGCATTTATCTCCGAATTTATTTTCACTAGTTAAGAGAAAGAAATACTGACGTTTTTTTGGTATGTGTTTAGTGTTCTGTTAAGCTTCAGTGTATCATTGCTTTTCCAATTCCAATCTCTGTCAGCACGCATCCATCAGTCCATCGCATCGCATCATGAGTTAATTTTCCCATACAAAGATCATGCATTAGGTTGTTTCCATCATAATTACGGATTCTGTACATATCAGTAGTTTCGTTTTCGTGGTTAATAGCTAATGTTACAAAAGCAACCTAGTTTTTTTTAACATGGCGAGAAAAGTTGGGAGCGATAGGAAAACTATAATAGGTATATAGGTATTACATAAGATGGCAAGATGGATATCAGAAGTGGAAATACATACAAGTAATAGAGCCATTAGCAATCTTTAACTCGTTTAACTCACAAAAGAGCTTCGAAAACCATTAAACTACTGACCAAGTCGAGACTTTATCCATTAGTTTTAGTGATATTCATAGACTTGAGATGAGTATAGTTATAGTTTATTAGTACCGCTATTTCATTTTCACAAACATAAACTTAAATATTCTAGAAAAAGGTATCTGCTCGTTTTTGTCATTCGCATTGATGTCGACAATGGACAAATTCGCAAATATCCTAGACTAAATCATATCTTATGCACGTATGGTTTCACGTGATGCTAAAACTTGAGCTTCATTCATCAATTCATAAAATTCAGAAAGGAAATATTTAATTTCATTCAAGTACTAGTGCCTTTTCGGATTGTCTTTCCAATTGAAATTTAATGAAAATATTTGGAGAGACTCGCTAATCAATTACAGCCAGCTACTACGACGTTTTTTGGATTTCCATTCACTTTCACGTCAAATATGGCCCTACATTTTCGATTTCCATTAAAACGGTGCAAAGAGCGTAGGAAGCTAATAAACTAATTAAATTAAATTTGATAGCCGTTATCAATCATTAAATTAAATTTCCACAAAAACGTACCCCGAATTCTCAATTTATACTCTGAATGTACAGGGTGACTTATGAGCAGGTCCAAAAATACAAAATTTACTACGTACATTGGTAAAACTTTGAAGGGCTGTCAATTATATTTGAACAAATGCGTGGTTAATTAGCTTTTTACCACACCACGTTATAATTGTCTTTAATTTAACTGCTAATTTAACAATTTGAAGAATGCAGCTTAAAAATTGTAAACAAAAAAATTGTTTTTTGCTTCGCAGGGTAGCAGTCGCATGAACTAGAAATAATTGTGTAGCGCCACATGGATCACCAGGTTATTTTAATTATTCAACCAGGAAGCGAGGATCACGCAAGAAATATATTTTAACAGGCATTAATATTAATATTTTTTGTGTTGGATAATATTCGTTATAAAATTAAGCCCTAACAGAAAACTTAGGCAGTTTGAATTTGGCGCCAAATGTTAATTGTCAATTAAGAGCTTGTAAAATAGGTGGCAGGAACCGTGAAAGAGTAACCTGCGTGGATTATAATGCACGCGTTTTTAAAATCTCAATAAAAAATAGGATAAGGTGAGAATGCCCTTAGGCGATTTTCAGCTTTTGAAAATTGGAAACCTTAATCTTCAAAATTCAACCGGTCACTCAATGATAGTATAGACAAGTTATACATCAAAATGACGAAAAAAATTAGTAGAATGATATATGTTAAATGTGCGCGCAGACACCTAAATTTCAATTTTAAATTCCAAATTTAAAGTTAATTATAGTTTAAAAAATTAGTCAATTAATTAATTTTCACATTATTTTGAATCTGGTATTTTTAATTTAAATCAAGCTTCAAAATGACATATCGTTTGTCTGATTTGGTTGAGAATTGCAAAAGCTGTCTAAATTATGTAGATAGGTAGGAAAAACGACACGCTTTCATTTCAGTTTCAATTTTCCATTAGCAATTTATTGTTGTTTATTTTTAAAGTTCATGCTTGGCTGTATTCAATCCTTCATCAAGTTTGAATACGAAACATTTTAAAAATATATAAGTAATAATTACCAACTATCGTTACTGAAGAAACAAAATTGCCAATGAACCTCCATTTATTGTCGACTAAAAAAGTGTATACTTATCCGATTCCCTATACTTATGCAAGATAAGGGTTTTTCAACTGTTGACTATGTGCGCTGTGTAATGCTTACATATCGTCTGTAAAGAACTAAAATGACGCAAATCCATTTTTAGCAAAAAACAATATCAACTATCTACAAAAATATTCAATTATGTCTTGACAGTATTTAAATTGAACATTTTGCAACTTTTCAAAAACACGAAATTAGAAATATTTGCACCTTTTCAAAAACATGGAATTAGAAAATTTTGCACCTTTTCAAAAACATGGAATTATAAAATTTTGCACCTTTTCAAAAAACATGGAATTAGAACATTTTGCACCGTTTCAAAAGCATATGACTATAGGACATTTTGCATTGTTGAAAAACATGAAAACAGAACATTTTACACTTTTTTAAAACTCTTAATTAATATTTTACGCATGTTTCTCATTTTGTTTTTATGACATAGCTCATTTTGATTATAGCTTAAATTGGATATGGGTCATATTGGTTCTTCACAGACGATATTAATTATGCTTATTGTATATTCAGATACAGTATTAAGAAAACACTCTACACAGGTCCATCAAAAATGTACACAGTGGCTCAAAAGTCTACAACGACTGATTTGTGGGTTTAGCACAGATTGCACACATGTGATTATATTTATACGGTCGATGAGGAAAAATAGATATGTAAGATGTAAGCTGTTCATTTGTGTATGGGGGCCTTCACAAGGTTTAAGCTCCATGCCAAATGCCACATTCTTCAAACTCAAACTGAGACCATTTAAAAAAAATTTTTAAACTAAAATTTGGAACTTTTTAAATTTTGCTTTAGAATTTTATAAAATACCTAATTTAACAAAGTTTCGAAACAAACTGTATATTTTATAGAGCTTTAACAATATATGATATATCATTAATTTTACATTAACTTAATTTACCACTGAAAATCTTTTGAAATACTCCATCCATGTAATTATAAGCACATGTAAGTAATTCATTTTGACGCTCTTGAAAAATAAAAATTAACCAGCATAACACACTACATAAAAATTTAATTTTGGGTTTTTTCTAGACGACGTTGGCCTGGTCATCAATGACTCTTGGCCGATGTGGTCAACTTGCTAAAAATTCAACTTGCTGTATTGTATATTATATATAGTATTGGAAGCATTATGATAAGAACTAAAAATATAAGTTAAAATATTACAAAACGTTTGGAAAAAATGTTCCTATCTGTTATTACCTTTGCCCTTCAATAAGTCTTCAAGTAGAAGTGAGAATTTCTGGACGCAATAAAAAAATTATTATTCGCGCCATGTACCTTGTATATAATTTTGGTAGTTTTTCTAACCTAATATATTATTGACATTGCTGACCTTTGACTTTTGACCTCTAATAAATTTTAAAGTAGAGGTCAGGCGGATTTGACGTGATCAGCACCAAAAAATGTACAGAATATTTAATGCCCTTAAGTTTGTTAGTAGTAAAGCTAAGTACATATCTGTATTTATCTGGTAGCAGTTCAACTTATTAACTAGCGCATCTCGCTCGTCCTCGTGGAATTAGGGGCCCTTTTCCACCAATTCAAAGCACAGTACTCCATTCATGAAGAATGGCAAACGTAATCCCTATCTATCTTCATGTTGATTGATCTTACTAGTTAGTGAAAGTCGGAAGGCCATATTATGTTGTAAGCATATTATCGTCTGTGAAGAACCAAAATGACCCATATCCAGTTTATACTAGAATCAAAATGAGCCATGTCATAAAAACAAAATGAGAAACATGCCTAAAATGTTAATTAAGAGTTTTTTAAAAGTATAAAATGTTCTATTGACATGTTTTTCAAAAGTGTAAAATGTTCTATTTACATGTTTTTGAAAAGCGTAAAATGTTCTATTTACATGTTTTTGAAAAGCGTAAAAGTTTCTATTTACATTTTTTTGAAAAGCGTAAAATGTTCTATTTACATAGTTTTGAAAAGTGTAAAATATTTTATTTAAATGTTTTCAAGACATGTTTCAATATTTTTGTAGACAGTAGATATTGTTTTTAGCTACCAATGGATATGGGTCATTTTGGTTCTTAACAGACGATATCCAACATTAATGGAGTTCTATCTACTACAGTTACAGTGCAGTTGCCCTTGTCCCTTGTAAAAGTAATGCACTGAAAGACAAATGTGGAAATAAATAAATAAGTGCCAAGTGCCACTCTTCCGTGTTCATTTAAAATTAATTATGAGGAGGACTCGGACGGTACGATGCCATGTGAGCATCTCCCTCCATCAAATCCCAATCTATCACTCACGATTATATTTATCGTCCAAATCCAAATCGAAGAGGTAGAGGTGTATCTGTTTTCTGTACAACATGCTAGAATTCTGCCGCCACCCCTTCTTGGTATGTATCTACCGTATGTAAAAGATTCTCCCTCGTTGAAGTTGTTAATACATACCTTGGCCAGTCCAGGATTCTCCATTTCTCCCTACAGTGTATATGTACTACAAATGTATTTTGTAATTTTTGTAAAGCATGTACGTACACTGGCACTTTACAAATAAATTACTTGAAACCATTCAGACTAATAACAGTGATATTTACAATTAATTTACAACCAGCACCAGCGCAGCGATGCGTTCGCTGTAAATGAAATTCTAGGTGTACT
Source organism: Dicyrtomina minuta (assembly GCA_949802685.1). NCBI lineage: Eukaryota > Metazoa > Arthropoda > Collembola > Symphypleona > Dicyrtomidae > Dicyrtomina > Dicyrtomina minuta. The sequence continues at coordinate 15,169 of CATKUY010000453.1, forward strand.
ACATAAGAGTAGGATATGTCTAATGTCTACAGCTACACAGGGATACATAGGGTGCCTTTGCAACTATATTTACTATATCATATGCATTTACTATTTAAAGTGTACTACAGACAGACAGGGGAAAGATAAAAGTGTACTCGGAAGTAGCAAAACTTACACTCACCTCGATTGCCCTTTTCCTTAATTAATTGTCTACTCATTTTAAAGATTGTGGGGTGAAGATCTCCAATTCTGAAGTTCAATCGTTATCGGCTATCTTTTTTAATTGTAAATTGTATTGTAATGGCTTTATTGTCGAATCAAACAGCGGCGAACACTGAATTCCATTCGCAGACACTATATCTACACATCTTCTCTCTCACAACTACATATACCACAATATGAAGGTAGATGTAATAATTATTGTAGAGCCCAAACCATAAATCGTGAGTGAAATGGGATAAAATGGCCATTTTAATTTAGCTGAAAATAAAATGGTATCTATAAAAACATGAAATGTGATGCTGAAAGCATGTAAGTACTGATAGAACATTTTGTACGTTTTAAAAACGTGTAAATAGAATATTTTACACTTTTAAGAAACATATGGTGAAGCGTTTATAAACTACTTAATTAATAATTATTTAATTAAAATAAAATAATATTAAGCACTGTGAGTTAGTAGGATTAGGTTTTACTATTTTTAAATGGGAGAATCGGGGGCGAATATAAAATTTATATATGTAATATAAATTCAAGGGTATTCATAAATACACTAATTATTTTTAGCCTACTATAATTATTTACTAATTAGCAGATTATTTTTCCAAGTGTGTAAGTAATACATTTTTCCAAAATTAATGTTCATTCTAGACAGGGATTTGTGCGAACATGAATGTATATACTAGTAGGTACTTTTATAATGATTTATTTTCAAAGTCGACATGGCCTTTGGCCTACACAACTATTTGATTTTACAATGATGTTGGGAATTTGACATAAAAAAAAAGGTTATCATAAAGGTTAAGATAAGAGCTAAAGCGAACATGAATGTAAAAGTAGACTTTTATTTTTACTCATTCAATAATATTGTCTACGTGTCAGAGGCTATATAGGGAATGTGATTCTGATATATGACAATGTATGCTAGATATTGACATTATGCATATTTAGAGAATGACGAAATCAATGGTCGTAGATCGTAGACTAAAAAGACAGGTGGTGGATGAGTCACGAGACAATCTCAACCTCAGTTTATGACATCAACATCAAGCTTATAATAATATATAATTAGTAACACAACGTTTCACTTTCAAATTTTTTTGAGGTTATAATAATAAACAATAAAGTTTTAAATCTATTTATACGGCGTACAGTATCTATACTAGAGGTTCTTATGGCATGCAATATGTAGACACATTGAGCATACTAAAGCGTCTGTGATTGCATTGGTGAACTGCGGAAAGAAGACTGAGACGTTTCTGTCTACGAAAGGTGACATATTATTCTAGTTAAATACTTAACTCCAAAATACAAAATCCAAGACGAGATCGACAACAGCAGGGCTGCAACTGTCAAACTGTCAACAGGAAGAGGTACTCGATCGACACGAGCACGATCGCCGATCGTCTCCAGTTTCCAGTTTCCATTTCCAACTCTGTCCAATGTATTTTCTATCCTAAAAAAGTTGCTACAAAGCTTCCATAATGTGTTAGGGATCGTCCACCAATGATATCATCGGTAGAGTCGGCGAGTCTAGTCGGGTACTGATCAAATATAAATTACCATGTTCAAGATACCTGTAGTATTCTGTAGCCATTGCATTGGATCGTAGGGTCCTAAAAATGGGAATTTTTCAATGACATCATGTATGGGCGACTCCTTATAGTATATTTCAATTCAACTTTTTTTCGAGCCCAAAAATGTCCAAATCAAAATCAAAGCTTTATAATAATGACGTTACTTACACTGCATTGCACTACTGTTTTGATTTTTTAAGGTTTTTTTAATGGAAATTCAATACGAAAAGTTGACAGACCCAACGCATTCTTTTCGACTTTTACACCCGGACCGACATGACGCGGGAGGGACGCGGCTCACAATCTGTTGTTTTATTTTTGAGAATACGCGTAGTATGAAATCAACACTAGTTCCAAAACCAATGCAATAATGCTGTATAAATAATAATGTAGCCAGTAACATTCTGAAGAGGTGCAAGTTTCCTATTTATAATTCGAGCATAAATATATTATGTACGTATCGTATGTCCTAACCTAACACATGCAAATATACATGTTAAAAAATACTGTAATGCACTGTAGCATTATAAAATAAATGCAGGTGAATTTTGATAACGACAACGACATACGACGAGCGTAAACTCATTCATGTGAGGGAGTAATCGGTCAGATTTTACTATCTGCTCTGAGTTTATTTACATTTACCCACCAGGGCCGGACGAAGGAATTGCTTTTAGGCATTAATTTGTTTCAATACAAAAACCGATATTTTGAATTTATTGATGGTTTTCTTGGATAAACAAAAATGTTGTATTTACATGTTTTAGAAAAGTGAAAAATGTTCTTTTTACTAGATTCAGAAAAGTACAAAATATTCTATTTGCATGTTTTTTGAAAAGTGTTGAAAATTTTGTATTTGCATGTTTTTGAAATGTACAAAAAATTTTATTTGCATGTTTTTGAAAAGTCAAAATATTCTTTTTAAATATTTTTGAAAACAGTAAAATCTTCCATTTACATGTTTTTTGAAACTTCGAGCAGCGGGGGCTGCCTGTGCTGGCCGCATTTTCTGGCACTGTGTTACATGTCGCTATTGTGTATCTGCTACCTATACTCTTCTACTTATATGATGCTTAAAATCGCTGATAACAGTAGAAATTGGGAATTTGGGAACGCTCGGGAAATTGTCATTATATTATTACTGTGAAGATATAAAATAATTTTAGAATGTACTATTAAAATCAATTACGCATGCTTATTTGACAAAGGAAGCGTGAAAACTTTCCCGCTGTCAGTCGTCAGTCATTGATCGAGTGTGAAAGGATTAAAATAAGAATAAGTTTATTATGAATTTTATTATGAGTGATAACGCAAACACATACGTTCAGGACAACAATACCTAAAATATTATTTTCTCATGTTTTATTCCTCCACACGGATGGACAATTGGAGAAATGGAGATGTGATGAGTATTGCGGATACTGAGCTGGAGAGTTGAGGAGTGATTGTGATTATTAAGTGATTAAAGAAATGTAACCAAGAAATGATGTGTGAGGAAACGGATCCGTGGATGGGAAATGGGAACTTCAATGGTGGGGAAAAACTACACAGACGCAGGCACAGGGAAATAAGCGAAAGCGAAACCGAAACCGAATTCGGGATCGACAATTGAGATTTAATGTGTAACATTTGAGGCTCAAGAATATTTATGTACGTAGTTGAAATTCGAGTGACAAGTTTGAGAGGATTACAAGGGTATCACGTTCAGCTGAGTGGACTGGTGATAATTTGATAGGATTTCATCGCCATCATCGCATCCCCTCCATCTCCTCCCTTCCTCTCAAACTCTCAATTACCAACAACCCAACGACAAGGAAGCACACGCCAAGCCATATTACAACATCCCACAAAAACTTGAACAAAATTTTGTACAGATTTTAGGACCATATGTTAACTAAATAGTGATTTTACTTCCAGGACACGAGACGAGACAGCAGACAGTACAGATTCTTACCACGTGTTAAGTTGTTAAGTATCTGACTGACTATATAGTTATTCCTGTGGGCAATAAAATATGAGTAGTGTAGTACTGCCTATAAATAAATGCCATGGATGGTTGGTTAAAGCGCATAAGCCTCTGAAGGCTGATTTAGTCTCTTAATTGTATCACTTTAATACCTTATTCTCCCATATATGTATATCTATGTTCACATTATAATTATTATAAATTATTGTGTAGCGCCTTTGTCCATTGTTGACAACTTTTAGGGGCTGATATACGCCACGCTTTATTTTTATTAGACTGTGAGGAATATCGTCTGTGAAGAATCAAAATCACACATACCCACTTTTGGCTATGTAAAAAATGCACTATCTCCAAAAATAATTACAATGTCATGACCCTACTTAAAGTTAGTAGCATGTGAGTAGAAAATTGTATACTTTTGAAAAAATAATAGTATATAGAACTTTTTGCACTTTTCAAAAAAAGTTAATAGAACAATTTACACTTTTTAAAAACAGGTAGGCTGAACTTTTTGCACTTTTCAAAAACACGTAAATAGAAGATTTTGCACTTTGCAAAACCATTTAAATAAAACATTTTGCCCTTTTTAAAAACAAATAAATAGAATATTTTGGACTTTTCGAAACCATGTAAATAGAACATTTTGAACTTTTCAAAAACAGTTGAATGTGTAGAATATTTTGCACTTTTTGAAAACTTGTAATAATTAATTCTTTACGTTCCTGTCACATTTAAAGTCTTTTTTGACATAGCTCCCTTTGATTCTAGCTAAAACAGGAAATGGGTCATTTTGATTCTTCACAGACACAGACGCTATATAGTTCCATAGTATGATGCATGTAGATATAGAGTCCCGATACAACATTAACAATATTCGTTTATCGAGTCCATTTCATATTTTATGAATTTACTAATGTACCTACTTGTTTCAAAGTATTTAGTTGAATTTTATGATGCCGTCAAAAAATCTGTAATTCATTTTGTAGTACTGTGTAAAACTAGTGAAAGTAATATTAAGATTGAATTTTAATTTTAATTCTAATTTTATTGACCTGCAGTAACAAGGCGACGAAGACGAGACGGCCGAGTTCGTCGACAACGCACAACATTCAGTCACGACCAAACGCTCTGCTTGGAAATGGAGTATCAGAGAGCAGAGTACATCTCACGATCGAGGCGCTGTGAGTTGGCACAAAGATTAACTCTGTCCGAGACTCAAATTAAAATCTGGTTTCAAAATCGACGGGCGAAGGATAAACGATTGGAGAAGGCCCAGGTGGATCAACAAATTAGGTAGGTACCTACATACTTATATATAGCACATAAAGTTTGAATTAATTTCTACCTAAATATGTGCATTTAATTTAGCAAGTTCTTTAAATATGGAATGAAATCAAAAATCTGATACATCATTTTGAGCATCTTGAAAAATACCGTATATTCTATAATAATGCGCGGGTCTCTAATAGTACGCGGGGGGTAGCAGTCGCCTCAGTTTGGATAGTACGCGGGTCTATTTAACACAGTATTAAATGGCAGTACGCGGGTCTGTAATAGTACGCGGGTCTGAGAGGTCAGAATTTGGATAGTACGCGGGGCGTACTATTATAGAATATACGGTATTTAAAAGTTCCTATACGTAATTTCTTTAAAATTGAAAGTTTTTTTACGTACTGTCTTTTTTTTTCGAGGTTTTAAAAAAGGTCGATTTTTTTTTCGACTTTTTCGAAGTATATTTCAGTGCTGTACATTATTAATGCCTGTTTTTCCTTTTGTACTTAATACTGCAGATGTCTGGCATCGTCTCTGGTCCTCACGAGAAACAATAATAGCAACAACAACAACGGGAGTTCAAATTTTAGCACTGGCGCTGGCAGTGACCACGACCACAGTCGGCGTCGGAGTCAAACGGACAACAATTCTGGAATCTCCGAACCGTTAAGCTCAATTTCGCGGACGACGTTGGATACTCCCGGATCCGGACCCGGATTGACAGGAGCTGTCTCCAGAAGAAGTCCCACTGGAAACGGAAACGGAATAGGATCCACCAAAAGCAATAATATCTGCAATATTAGTTCAAATGCAAACGCCCACGTCCCTTTAAACTGCTTACATAATTACTTACCTGTACACCTTCCCCCTTTTGGTGTGGGTGTGACTCTGTCCTCGTCCCCAACTCCCACAGCAGGTCATTTCCAGATCCAGCGCCAGTGTCCAGAAACTGTTTCGCCCCTCCCCCTTGCCCTACCTCAAGAATCTCGAAAATGCGTGGGCTGGAATTGGAACCCAAAATGGATTTCACCCGAAGCCGAAGTCGAAGACGTGGCCAATGATGCGGACGAGAATGAAAATGGGACAGAGTTACATTTAAAAGACGGGAATGATGTGGATGTAGAGGCAATGGAGCATAGTAGTAGTAATCACAGTTTAAACTCGCATAGCAGTGGCGAAATGTTGCTTACGTAAATTAGTCTATCGTCTGTGAAGGAGCAAAATGAGCCATATCCAGTTTAAGCTGAACATCAAATGAGCTAAATTATTGTAAGTCCATAAAATACTAGATGAGATAAATAATGCGTAAAATGTTAAATGCTAGTTTTTGAAAATTAACTAATTGTTTTATTTGCATATTTGTTGAAAAGTGAAAACTTTTCTATTTATATGTTTTTGGCAAGAGCAAAATTTTCTATTTGCATTTTTTGAAACGAAGAAAATGCTCTATTTGCATGTTTTTGCCTGCTATATATTTTATTTTTAATGTTTGCAATAGTTTACCAAAAGTTCATATATAGTTACTATAAACCTCATCGAAGCATGTTTTGTACGGAAAGTATGTATAGAGAGAAGCATTTTAACCTTTCAATACACGTTTTAAATATCCTATTTTCAATTCATTAACTGCACACAATATTATTGCTACACTGATACTTCTAATTTCAATAATATTGTGCGTCAGTGCTTAAAATTATTCCTAAGCTATTCTTATCGTTAGCTGAATTAAATAGTTTGTAATTTGTGTCAAAATCCAGTAAATTCCTATAGATTTATAAATTATATATATAAAATGTAACCAAAAACAGTATACGTATTAACTAACAGATCACTCATAATATTAAGATTCAACAGTCCAGTATATAGTTCATGTTTGTAAAGGGTGTAGGATTAGATGGGTTTTTGGACGGGAGAGAAAATGTAGCAGCTGCGGAATGATGTAACAGTCCTCGCGTTATGTATGTACCTACCTACATACGGCTGTGTCTACTTCCTTACATCCATTTAGTATTTAGTAGTATCTGTTCGGAATAAATATACAAATTACAAAAAGCTACTGGAATTTTGAATTTCAGGAAACATTACCGGTGTACATACGTATGAAATCAAACTGTGTAATTATTGCTAAAATTATTACTGGAACCAATTATTTAATGATACAAAAATGCAATAATTACGTGTAGTACTAATTTACCTCCAGAAACAGTTGAGATGGGCACAGAGTGAGTGGGAGCGTGATTAGATCTGTTTGGTTGATATTGAGGAGTTGGCAGTTCTGAAAAAATGAATAAAAAGATATCCGAAATAAATTATCATTAGTATTCCCTCTTCATAGCATCCAGGGGGTATGGTATGGGCAACATAGGGAATAGGCTCCCACCCCAAAATTAGTTTTTTAACATAGACTATAACATAGGGGTTTAAACCGAGATGGCCGATGATAAATAAAAACGTCCGCATCCATTTTTTATAGCTAGAAACAAATTATTATAACAAAAATTATGTGCACAAAGATTAAAGATATTAAAATATCATTTGACCTTGAAAGCGTGTTAATTGAACATTTTACACTTTTCAAAAAACATTTAAATAGAACATTTAACAAGTTTCAAAAACAATTAAATATATTTTATTGCACTTTGTAAAAACTCATAATTAACATTTTATGCGTCTATCTCATTTAGCGTCTTTTTTTATATATTTAATTTTAATTCTAGCTTACGTTTGAATTGAACCATTTTGATTCACCACTCACGACCTTATGTATTTGGCCCATCCCAGGAAATAATTCTAGATCCGTCCCTGCCCTGCCTGCATTCTTAATATTATTAGTAAAAAATGTATCATTTACTTCTAAATGTCTAAATGTACTTCCATGACTGCTATATAGTTCTCCTCGGTGTGTAACTAGAAGCAAATGCGTATTTTTCCAAAAATGTTTAAAAGCAAAAGCAGCAAAACCGTATCATTTTTCAACTCAAATTTCTTAAAGGGAAGATACACTGTTCTGCTTTTTGACTTTTTCTTGGAAAAGATACGGATTTTGCTTTTACTTTTAGACCGAACTTTTTTATAATATAGTCATAAATATGTGATAAGATTGAGATGCTTGTTATTTAATTTAAAAATAGCCTACATATGACCCAACATTATTTAATTGATCTTTTATGTAAGTACAACTAACATGTACTTACTTACGCTTACGTACGTTGATAGACAACATTCGTGGTCTGTGGTTTTTGTCCACCGCAGCACATTCTGCAGCAGCAAACGCAGCAGCAGACAAGAAGGAGAAGAGAGCCAATGCCAATGGATCCGTAAATGACTTTTTCTTCATCTGTAAACCCTGCATTAACTTCTATCTTCCCGTCTCTTGTGACCACGACACTCATGTCCCTGTCCAACAAGAATGATTACCAAAAATATTATTATTTATAATATAAATACATACGAAGACCGATAGAATCCTTAAGATACTGCACTTAATACCTAATAAGTACACACATTTAAGTAAGTTCCCACATTATGGTCCCATCAATATATTATTCATCAAAACTAATGAATTGCTGTAAATTGCCCAAATAATTTGGAGTTAAGCCATGGTATACTGCCCAAATTCTACAATGTATACATACAGGATGTACTACTTTTTTCTTTGCTTGTATTTTCAAAATTATTCATTTTAGGTTAATAAAAAAACATAGAGCTGTGCCCATCAAACGTTTATAAAACGTTCAGGTCACATATTACATGGGTATACATATTTCTGATATAGATCTCAGAATGAACTAAAAGCTTTTCACTTAAAACTGCTAACGATTCGATATTCGATGTATAATATTATATACTAGTCGTAATGTAATACTAAAATACAAATTGCAGAAGATATTCTAATTTCCCTTTCTTATCACTACCTATACTCGGTGAAGACGAAGACATGCGCTTGCCTGTGGAGCCCGAACCAAATACCTTTCACAATCTCGCACATTATTCTAATTTCTATTATGTATGTACAACCTTGTTGTAAATACGAAACGAGATATGAAAGAATTAATACATATGTAAAAATCTCACCATCAACCATACTTTGCTCGAAAAGTAATATCGGCGTCGATACATCCTGATAGGGTGAAAGGGAAAGGCATTACCGTAAGAATAATAATAAAAATTTGTTGAAAATCAAAAAATCATTTCCACTAAATTCAATAATAATTTTCAAAATAGCACAATGTTAACTTTGAACTTTCGAAGAACCCATAATATAGTAAGTATAATATAGCTCGCCTTTATATCCATTCAAGCTGAAGCTCTACGTTCACAATGTAACTGAAGCATCCTTTAAAGGTATATTTAAGTAAAAAACAATGTCGGTATAATTACATGCCTATTACCGATTTCTCCATACTTTTTATAAATTAGTAGCTGTATAAATAATAAATATCTCTAACCTTTTCCCGGTAATAACATCTCCAATTTTGTTCAAATTCATATTGGTCTTGAACTCATCCAATCCTGGAATAACACTTTCCGAAGATCCGAAGATAGAATCCGGCCGGGGTTTCCCCTCCACAGTCACGATGGAGCCCACGAATAGGACGGACAGTAGAGCCAGTGGCACAATATGAGAAAAGCGACCCATTTTTATTTTCGAGTTTTCTGTAGCTACTGTGGGCTTTCTTCCGCTTGAAAGAGTTAACTTTTCGTCCTGGTCTGGTAGTCTGGTCGTCTGGTCTTGGTCCTATTAAGGATTTACAATTAATAAATGTGATTTAAGATAGAACTCAATAATATTAAATATGTAGAAAGCCATGTGGCTGCTGGTGAGAATAAGAAACAAAGGAAATCAAAGAATGCTTTCCCTTACACACTCACTCACTGATGGAGATGGCTGATGAGATTCTGAGAGAACAACTTTATTTACTAAACACTCCGAAGGTCTAAACTCTACTAACTACCAAACTGAAACTGAGGATCGACAGACTGGATTCCCTGGTGCCTGGATGCTGGAACATATAATATGATGTAATGGCTTGGAAAACAGAGGAGCCTGTGTTCAGTTATTTTTCAGTTCAATGTGTTTTACAATGACCAATAATGTGTGCCTTCTCTTGATGGTGCTTATTATTATTATGTAAGTAATAATTATTGTTTTAACATTTAAGATTGACGATAAGTTATAATGTAAAAGTTGAAAGCTTGACTGCTACGAAAAAAGGACGAAGTATATGGTTGTTAAATATAACTAGTGTACTAGCGCTGTAATTTTCATTTTTAGATACCGTAAATATTCTAATTGCACCCTGCCTCCGTCTACATCTCCATCTTCAATAAAGTTGTACCCGGTCTTTTCTATTTCCTATGCTCCTCTAGTACTACTATACTGGGTACTTAGGGATCACCCGTAAATGATGTCATTAGTAAGTTGGGTGGGTTTAGTCAAAGATTAATGACATGCCATGTTAAAGATAGCTGTTTTTTATCCAATAATTAGGTTACGACATGGGGGTGAGTGGGTGGTAAACTAGTCATAATTTGGGTGACATCATTTACTGACCAGCATTCCTTATTGTTAAAGGCAATTAAACCATAGGGATAGGGAGCCGCAGTGGCCAAATTTTGTTTTTGTCTTTGTGACAATATCCCGCCTCCTTTTTTACGCCGATTCGACCAAGTCGATTTTTGTATTACTTATTGCTATTTACTAGTTTGTAGCCTTTGTAGGCCGGGATCTCATTACAATATTGACGGTAATTTCTTGTGAACAGTGAACAACACTGTCAGTGGAGCAGTGTCGTTTGTCTTTGTTACGTGATAAGCGGTTACTATTTAAGGGATTGTCCATAAATGACGTCAGAGGTAGGATCAATGGGTCAGCTTGGAGACAGATTACACCCAGCGCCAAAGATAGCCATTTCCACAATGGCTAATAAAGGTGATTGATGACAGGATGGCCATTGGGTCCTAGAAATGGTGATAGTTCGACCAAGTCATTTATGGACGGTTCCGTATATTACTAGTACGAGTAGGTACAGGCTAGCTGGAAATTGTCGTTTGTGGTTTTGTGTCTATCTTTCGTTGTCGCAGGAACATCCTGCGTGTCCCTTTGCCCTTTCCCATGCCTCTGCCCTCTGCCCTTCTTTATTTATCCTATAATAATTTAATTATGTACGATACAGTTTTTGGCTGTCGTTGCATTTTCGTTTTCGTTTTTAGTGTTCAAAGAATTCTTATCTTATCTTAATCGTCAAAATCGTAAATCAGACTCTCGTACAAGTCAAGCGGACAGAAATGGTGTTTGTATTTCAATTTTCAATAATTCCAATGACTCACTACTTTACTTTATGTATAGAAGCAAGATCAAGATAGACTAACTATATAGGTAATCAGGTACTTTTTTTTGAGATCCAGATCCAAGAAGGATTTATTTTAATAGTCAGCACTTTGACAGGCTTTGCCTATGGCCTGAACGAAACTACAAAACTGAAAATCGACACGGACGGAGCACGGAGCTGGAAAACCATGCATTTACAAATGCTCTCGTCGTCAATTTACATACATGCGGGTAATTATTGTATAAATTAATTATTATCTATAGTAATCTATACGCTCTATTATTTTTTCCTCAGCTTGCATTTTGAGCTTAATATAGAAACTACACGAGGACCAGTGTATTCGCATTGCGTGTGTTACGTTTTGTCCACTGAAAGCAGAAGAGAGTCGAGAGGAATAAATGAAACCTGAACTATTATTATGGATGACAATGGTGACTGACTACAGACACAATTCATGTATACTAATTCGTTTATTACTGTTGGTCTAGTATTAAATGCGTGTATAGGTCTCGCTTATTTTTTTGTTTTTGTTCATTGTAAGCGTAATTAAACAGAAATATGACCCACTTTTATTACGGTTTGCTATACGGTTTCAAGTTTTCAACAATTTGGGACTAAACCATAATTGAAATTGAAACTACTTACTATACTACATAGTAGTAGACTAGTACGTACATAGTTTATATTTCTTTATCTGGGTCCTGGGTATAGGCAGTTTTACAAATTACAATACAAGCCTCGAATGGAGCTGCATATATTATGCAAACAGTAATTTTAAAGAAATTCAGTCTCGTATGTTAATCAGGTCGGTGCGCTGGGCCGGTCAGCCGGCTGCCATTGCCATGCCGGTTGGGCTCAGTAGATAATGCCGTTTTGCTTGCTTTGTGTTTTTCTTTGCATTTTAATTTTAGGGTAATTTCTTGCTGTAGCTGATACTAATAATTCTTCTTACGGAGTGGCTAAATAATTACTTGCCCAGAAATGCAGTGCTATTCCAGACCTTTCAGATTCAATACAAATTAAGTTCTTTGTTAATTCGTTGTTCTTTGTAAATATTTTATAGGAAGCCTTTTTGAGGGGAATCCTTTATTGATTGATTGAGTGTGAATGTCATCATTCCAATTTATTATCACAGATCGTAGATGTCAACTTCTTTTTTTCAAGTCGTCTTTTCTTGTACCAATGGAGCAGACTGTTATATTGCGGAGAATGAATTAGAGTAAGATTAACATAAAGAAGGACTATTACAAATACATTTAGGTACATAATAATTATTACAACGAAAATGTTGTAAGTAATCAGTTTTTTCTTGCTTCACAATTGGGAGGATGTTTGGAAGGCCGTGTTAGCAGGAAGCGTATTTATGTACATTGCGATTAAAACTGTTGTTAAGTTTATTATATTGGTCCGCAGTCCACCTTTATTTCAGTGACGAATGTATATTCTTTTACCAGGATCTCAGTCAGTTACAAAAAATAAAGCACACAGATTAAAAGTAAATACTGAGTAAATATAGGTAATAGGTGACTGACCTTATCTCATCTCTTTTAACGAGAGCGACCAAATGGAATATACACTGCGAAAGTAATGATTAGTGCTGAAACTCCTGAACGAGTGCGAATAAATATATAAAACAAATAAAGGAATGTAGGGCAGTAAGATTTTAAGTGCTGCTTTATTAGGTAATATGAAATATGAATGATGCACTAAACTAACAAGGAGATGGGACTGGGCAGGACAGTGGATGAGATCAGTTCAGTTTACATAATGAAAATTATGTGGAATTTATACAAAAATCAGAGCTGATAAGGATTTTGAATCAATTTTGATAGCCTATATATAATTATGTAACCACCACTCCACCAACCCAGTAACCAATAATCTCGCTACTGTCCCAAGTTTCCACCTGTAGCCGCATTCACTGGCATTCTAGGATTTATTTTCATAATAACTTAACAAAATATTTTGAAGCTTCACGTTTCTTATACTTTATTTTTATTTTTATTATTGCTAATTTGTTCTGAATACCAAAAACAATTCTGAAAATGAGTTTGTGCGCACAAAGTTTTTATTGTATTTTAGTTCTAACGATAAGTTTAAAATTTGGAACTTCATCTTCCTATCAAAATGAAGAAGTAGGGATAAAGACTAGACCTGATTTTCCATTTCCTCCTCAGTCCGTGCCGACCCGACCGACTTCAAAAGTTGGGGTTTTACAACCTCCTTTTGGCTCCGGTTTACTCCCATTTCCATGGGGCAGTTATGCTCCTAAAACCAGCGAAAGCAAGCTAGACCACATACATACTAGTAGACGGATCAGAAGGTCGCCCGGAGATGGAATTCATGGGTCTAACGGTCCTACATTCGGGGACGGCAAGGAAGTTTTATTTTTCAAGGTGGCAGCAAGGTATGTAGTTTAATTACTGATTGCTGCATAAATAAGGCAATTTTTGACTTGATAATGATAAACCTCTATGTAGATATATTGAAAAATAAAAATTGAATTTAATTGGCGTATGTGTTGAATTTAATTTTTCATAGTGGACTACCCGGATCGGACCCCTTCGGTGGAAAAGCAGATCCATTCATTCAGATTTCGTATGCTAACAAGAGCTCAAACAAGTTTGAGAACATTGCACGGACAAAGACACTAACGAACATCAATGAACCCATTTGGAAGGAAGTTTTCAAGTTTGAGAATTACAAAAGAGGGGGGCAACAGGTATACAACTTAATAGCACATTGTTCCTAAAGAATTTCTCCGGTCGTTCACCTTTTGAAATTCGTTATATTCCTATGTTAAGTAGTTAAGTTGGCTCCAATCGCTCCGATCCCATTTTTCCAAAAAATATCTTCAAAAAAGACATGGCCCAATAAGAAAAATAATAATTTGACATTTTATTTCAGAAATTACAATTTGAAATAAGGGATCACGATGCTCATAACTGGGACGACCGAATCGGGTTTGCTTACATCGACGTAGACAGTTGCGTCTCTGAGTCACGACCCAAGCCACACCAACCCACCTTTGGATTTTACCCGGTGCCAATATCAGACAGCAAAGAATTATTCTCTAAATGCTCGGCTCAAATTAGTGGTGAAAATGGTGTGCTAATTATGAAGATTCTTTAAAAAATATTAAAAAAAAGAAAAGAAATCCTAATTTTCAGCAGTTAAATGGAGAACAGGTTTCGGCCATACTATACATACTATAGATATTTTAAAATATTTATAACTGAAATAAACGTGCTATTGTATTATAATTATTTTGTGTTTTACTTTATGTATTATGCTAATACATATATCTATAAAAAAATGTTTATTAAAACTTAACATACAATTTTGTATTTAGTTTGTATAATCTATTTGGTTATGTTTTTAGTATACATACATAATATATAAAAATACCAACGGGATTAGTCCCCATCTGTTTCAAGATTTGCATCTCCCTCAAAGCTCTGTATTCATATTCGCTACATTTAAACGGCATTGGCTGCCTTATATTATACAGTTTATTTTTGTGATGACTAGTGAGCATGGAAGTGTCAAGTGTCACGTCTTCCTTGGCTACTACATAATAATGCAATCGACGAACGACGACCATTTACATACGGCACTATTTACACGTATTTAATTATGCAATATGATAAGACAAAGACAATAGAGTAGAACGCCTATAGGCCTAGAGTAATTTTTCTTAGTTTTAAAAGTTATTTGAAACTTACATTCCTAAAACCCTGTGCTCTGGCTCTGGCAGTTGGTAGTTTAGTATATACTGTTTAACGAAAGGTCCCTTTTTAAATAATTATGATTATGTTGTTACTACCAGACCGAAGCCATCACATCAATTAAATTATATATCTGTCAGTCTACACAAGAAATTGAATCTAAAAGATGCCAAATTCTTTCTTCATAATATTTGGCTTTCAGTGACTTGGGTTGGATTATTTTACAAGCAGTATTTATTGTGACTTGAATATCTCGGAAGAAGAGCCATCCTGCTGAATTGTGATTTTGACATACTGCGGCCATCTATTTCATTTCAATTGCCTTCCGAGTGGAAAATTCCTAACTTCCAAAGATCTGCTGGACGAGAAAACTTCAGTCACTTTGAAATCCGGGTGATTTTGCCTGTCATTATTTTATTACTTATATGTTACTTGCATGTAAAAATATTTGCTGTGTAAAATCTGTGGCCCGTTGAGTCAGCTCAGTGCATGAGACCTATTCGTTTTCTAAAATTGTTGAAAATCATTCAAATTACTTGGTATATCAAAGCAAGCAGATTTTTAATTGATTATTGCATGTATAGCAGCGTATACGGTGTTTGGTGTCAGTGAGGGTCTGGATATAGAAGTCTGGACAGTGCGACTTGCAAAAGAAACTTAATTTCGACCTTACTTAAGAGTCTACCCATCTGTTAAAGCTGCAACTGGAGCGCAAGCAAGTAAAACTATGAAGAAAATGAATCAGTAGGTTGAATTTGAAAAATACTTATACGTAATATTATTGTCATGAAAAACATGACTTTAAAAGCAACTTTCTAATCGTAAGATTAGGACATCATGAAACACCATCGTACTTCTTAATACCCTAAATGTTTCATTTTTAATGATAATAGATTTTTGTCTTCCACAACATGGTACTATGATATGATCCATGTTTCGCAAATTTAATTATTTAAAGTAATAATTAATTTATCTCATTTCTGCAACCTTCTTCTTTCAAGGGCCCTACAATCACCCCCACTACCTCTACACACCCTGGGTACGCAGCTTAACGAGAGACCACCACCTCCACCTCCTCAACCGTGGGGACCTCCTCCTCCTCTCCCACCAAATAACCGAGGTTCACAGATTTACAAGGGGCCATCACTGCCTCCTCTAACATCGTGGCCGCCACCACCACCCATGCCCTCCGGAGGCTCACAGATTTACAAAGGGCCACCACTGCCTCCTCTAACATCGTGGCCGCCACCACCGCCCATGCATTCCGGAGGTTCACAGATTTACAAGGAACCGTCACTGCCCCCTCCAACATCATCACCCATGCATTCCGGAGGTTCACAGATTTACAAGGAGCCGTCACTGCCCCCTCCAACATCACCGCCCATGCCCTACGGAGGTTCACAGATTTACAAGGAGCCGTCACTGCCCCCTCCAACATCACCGCCCATGCCCTACGGAGGTTCACAGATTTACAAGGAACCGTCACTGCCTCCTTTAACATCGTGCCCGCCACCACCACCCATGCCCTCCGGAGGTTCACAGATTTACAAGGCGCCACCACTACCTCCTCTAACATCGTGCCCGCCACCACCACCCATGCCCTCCGGAGGTTCACAGATTTACAAGGAGCCTTCACTGCCCCCTCCAACATCACCGCCCATGCCCTACGGAGGTTCACAGATTTACAAGGAGCCTTCACTGCCCCCTCCAACGTCGTGGCTGCCATCACCACCCATGCCCTCCGGAGGTTCACAGATTTACAAGGAACCGCCACTGTCCCCTCCAACATCGTGGCTGCCATCACCACCCATGCCCTCCGGAGGTTCACAGATTTACAAGGAACCGTCACTGTCCCCTCCAACTTCGTGGCCGCCATCACCACCCATGCCCTCCGGAGGTTCACAGATTTACAAGGAACCGTCACTGTCCCCTCCAACTTCGTGGCCGCCATCACCACCCATGCCCTCCGGAGGTTCACAGATTTACAAGGAACCGTCACTGTCCCCTCCAACGTCGTGGCTGCCATCACCACCCATGCCCTCCGGAGGTTCACAGATTTACAAGGAACCGTCACTGTCCCCTCCAACATCGTGGCTGCCATCACCACCCATGCCCTCCGGAGGTTCACAGATTTACAAGGAACCGCCACTGTCCCCTCCAACATCGTGGCTGCCATCACCACCCATGCCCTCCGGAGGTTCACAGATTTACAAGGAACCGTCACTGCCTACTCCTTCACCCATGCCCTTCCCAGGCTAACATATTTACAAGGGACCACCACCTCCTGCTCCATCGTGACGTTTGGTCAGGGGGCAAGAACTCAAACCCCACAGCGACGTTTAGTTTCCTGCAGCTAAGCTGTGTATAGTCTACAAAATTGGATGGAAAATCTGTAATAATTTATAACTAAAGTATTATTTAAATTTTTGAATTTTTCATAGGTGTTCGCTTTTTTATTTAGCATATCGTCGACGAAGAATCAAGTGTGATCATCTCCATTTCCAGCTAGAATCAATAATTATGATCATCTCCATTCAGCCCTAAAAGCAATTCTGATCATCTCCCTTTTTCAAAAAATACTAATGTAATGTGATATGTTTGACTAGTTAAGATTTTAATAATTCAAAACTGAGTAAGCCTGGGATCATATATAAATTACGTCATCAAAATATCTCCATTTTAAGTCCCTATGACCCTACTATCATCAGCTTACCCTTTGCGTAAATGGTTATCTTTAGCATGGGATACCCTCAATATCCAAGTAGGCTGATTGGCTTCACCCATGACGTCCTTTATGGGCGACCCTTTAAATGTTTTAAACTTGCAACAATTACCTAATACCTATACCTTTATGAAATCAACCACCACATACCAATTGAAAAATAACACGTTGGAATTACATTTCCACTGAAACCAACTTCTATAAGCACACAACACACATTAATAGAATACAAAGATTTGTAAGCACTTAAATCCTCTAATGGCTCTAATGCAACCCGGGTCTCTAGTAGAATGCGGAGTTCAGCTACGCTTTAACATTACGTGTCTCTAATTAAACGTGGGGGGTAAGCCTCCGAGTTTTGTTACAACGTGGGTCGTTCTATAATCGAAACAATAGTAATTACTTTTTAAACCCCAGTAAAAGTAAAGAAAGACAGATTAGACTCCCTGTAGCCTTTAATTTCAGCGGTTAAAAAAATGGTTCCAATCTTATTTCCATTGCTATTCGCATCAACGGGACGGTGTAAGCAAAAGAGCCAATAATTAGTATTTAATTACAGTTCGGCCTATCAAAAGTGTTGAGAATTATCCTCTTTACCCAATCATTGTATGCCTAAAATTATTGAATGCTTCATGAACGCGTGAACTTGTTCATCAATAAGTAATTGGTGCAAGTTTAAAACATTTAATGGGTCGCTCATAAATGATGTCATGGGCATGGCCAAGCAACTACCAACCTACTTAAATAGTGCTGGTAACCCATGCTAAAGATATAGCCACTTACGCAACGGGAAAGCTGATGACAGGAGGGTCATAGCATAGGGACTTCAAATCATTTGAGAGATTCATTTATGGATGATCCTAAATATAGTTGCGAATTATTAAAATTATTAAAACTAGTCAACTAGTCACTCACATTATTAGCCGTACAGCTTGAAAAAGGGAGATGATCAGAATTGCTTTTAGTGCTGAATGGAGATGATCATAATTGATTCTAGTTGGAAATGGAGATGATTACTTAATTCATGATTCTTCGCCGACGATATCCGTGGGACGTTCGCCCTTTTGCGATTTAGATTTAGCTGATTTAGGTATCGTAATAATTATTGTGTATGTGTACTACATAGATTCTACAAAATTAAAATAATCATATATAGATATCGCTTAAATTACACGTAAACCTCTATTTTCTGTATTTTACTATGTAATTCACTCTTAATTCTACACACGTATATATACGTCGTATATTTTGTTACTGTAATGTATAAAAGAACAGTAATATCAGTTATTAGTAATATAATCCCGCAGTTTTGTATTGTATCGAATTAAAATATTCAAACAAATAAATTTTTAATGAATATCAATTTCATTTTTTGGTTACATTTATTAAAAGAATAAAAACCAATTTTTAATAAACTTTTTTAAATCAATGGGTGGGGTGGTGGGGTCATCCTCCAGCTTAATAATAATTACAAAATTCTATACAGTACTAATCATGATCTCGAGTCGACATGTCGAGAATGCAGGAGCTATCTTGTTTCTTGGGATTGGTGGAGGTATGTAGCAGTTGGCAAATTTTTTCAAAAATTAAGTTTTACAATGTTTTTAAAAATTGTAGTTGAAAGTTATTAGAATTGGGTCTGGGACTCCATTTTTTCAAGAGTTTTTTCTGGTATAATTAATTAACAGCAGCAACCGCCTCCACACTGGCCATAGACTTGACACATCCATACATTTCGCTCACAGAACCAACGTCTTTGGTAGTCATAGCCGAGTAACTTGCCCATTTTGACTTCTTCGTTACACTGATATTACAACAGTAATTAATATTTTTAATCGCATTTACACATATGCATGCAGTAGTATAATACTTAATTTTATACAGATAAAACAGTTTACCAATAACTTAAGTACTTACTCTTTCGTATGATGGAATGAAGGGCTTGTAGCAAACGGTTCGGCGACGATTACAACAAAGTTTTTGGTAGCATGGATCGCAGCAAAGGCCACTGCACTGTAATTCAAAATTAAAATAACATTGAGCATCATCAACAATCAACAATCAATGTAGACTTTCAGCAACTATACTACACTATACTGTTATAGCTATGACAACAGCAATGGCAACAATAACAGCAGTAAGCAACGGGCAGCGGACTCAGTTTCAGTAGTTAGCAGAAAATACAGTAATGCAAAATTGAAAGTAATTTATGTCAAAAATTAATTTATTCGTATTTAAAATAATTTTAGCTTACACCACATCCACAACCGCCTCCAGCCATGATTAGCAAATTGAAATTTAAATGGGGATCCTAATAATTAAAATTTAGAGACTAAAATTTTAGAAAATTTCGAGGAAAATTTTGAAGGGGGCAAGGAAAAATTTAGAAGCTCTACTGAGGATGACTAATTCATGAATGCTAGGAAATTTTTATTTTCAATCTGAATTCTACATCTTCCATTTTTAAAACCTAAAATAATAAGCTACGTACCTTTCACATGTTATTATGAGCCAATCATTTTGATTTCAAGGTTGGTATTAAAATAATTTGATTGGATCGGATTGGTCACTGTCTGGAAAAGGATGGAATTTTTTGAAACTTAAATTGATTGCTTGTTTTTTAAAATTTTAAATCCATACAATTTCGAATTCCCATGTCATTTTTACTATTGCTGCGGTTTTCTAACCTTCGCGTCGTGCATCAGATCAGATCAGAGCAGAGGTCTTTGTTTTTCTAATTTAATTTTTAAGTAGACATAAACTTTCGGCAAGCTTACAAGTTTAGAGCAATCTGTAAATATACTTACCGTCCAGCCGTTCAACTTTTGTCTGTCTATTGTGGCACTTACATGTGGTATTTTTTAGATTTTTTCTTGACATTTCTGTATATAATATGTATTATGTAGTCCTATTTTCTCAAGTGTAAATAGTTTCCGACGTTTTTTTTCGGCTTCTGTGCAGAGAACTTTATGCATACATAGTTCTGAAATACAAAGGGAAAACTGAAAATCTTAAGAGTATTAGAATTTATTTCCTTCCCTCTTCTCAAGTAGGAGACCAGTGGTTTTATGGGTGAAAAATGAAACAAGAGTGTTTCCAATCAATGCATTATTGAATCTTTATCTATTTGTCCCATAATATTATAGCGCACTAACAACAACTAACAATAATTGCACACCTCTACCCTGTACATATTATTCAAATTAGTTTTAACTCATTTTTTGAGCATACGCTAAACTTAGTTTTTAACTAAATTTTTATTCACTTGATTAATTTAATTTTAAATTGTAAACAACAAAATCAAATAATTCCGCCAATTAATGTTACACAGTTCAGTTGAGAAAATAATACCATATCGTCTGTGAAGAACCAAAATGAGCCATTTACAATTTAACCTACAATCAAAATGAGCTATGTCATAAAACAAAATGAGAAACACGCGTAAAATGTCTAATTCCATGTTTTTGAAAAGGTGCAAAATGTTTTAATTCCATGTTTTCGAAAAGGTACAAAATGTTCTCATCACATCCATAATTTCAAGAAATCTTCAACTACATAATTATGTAGAACAAAAGTTTGTCCTTTGTCCAAAAGTCTTTTGGCTAATGCTAATGGCTATCCTCGTTGGAGGACATTGTCAAGCTTATTTAAAAAAATAAAGCTGTCTGTCTCCATGTTGTAGAAAAGGTGCAAAATTTTCTAATTCCATGTTTTCGAAAAGGTGCAAAATGTTTTAATTCCATATGTTTGAAAAGTGTAAAATGTTCTATTTAAATGCTATCAGGACATATTTTAATATTTGTGTAGATAGTTAATATTGTGTTTAGCGACAAATGGATATGGGTAATTTTGGTTCTTCATTCTTCACATTCGATATGTGTCTCCGTCTCCTACTTAACTTCTAAATAATTTGTCAATCATGATTTTAGCAGTTATTCCTCATTATAATTTAACCAGCTTAATTCGAGCTCTTCACAATTGATTCTCTTAAATCTTTTGGATATAATAATATATTTAAAATAATATAATCATGGTTTGGCCAAGCTCACATCCGCTATAATTCAATAATTCTAAATTAAACTTGGTTTCATATCAATTATTTATCATGTCGAAATCAGATTTCCGCTGTGCTCATCGCATAAATTCATATTTATAATAAACTCAATAATACCGTAAAGCTCATGCTAGTCGCCTAATAAACTAATAACCTAATAATATGTAATAGGTATCTCGGAATCATTATTTTATACCACTTATTGTTTGCATCATCGCAAACTTATTTACAACTCTTTGTTTGGACTTCGTTTTTGAGTAGTGGAGTTAAAGCAGATATAATCACGCACACACACTGCAGATTGCAGACATGGGTAGATAAAAAACACACCTGACGAAAAATGTTATGTAACTAATAACCAGTTAACCAGTGGTTTATATAATGAGGATTTTGAGATAACGATTTACCAACGACATCACCATATTATGTGATGAGGCAGACTTTTGCTGACGTTGGCAGTGTTATACATGCACTCGTAAAAATATAGCTCCTTCACAAAGTCTTATCGTAAGCATAATATTTTGATTTTAAAAAATGAGGTATAATTATATTGCGAATAATGGCTTTTTGTATTATTATACAATGGTCATGTATGATTCATAGTCATGCTATCCAACAGAATGGTCACACTACGTTTGGATTTTTATGAATCACCCACGTCATGCTACCAATTGACTGTCGTCGGTTTCGGCTTCGATTTGCACGCAGCAGTCTGCAGTATTCGATTATTGTTTTTAGGAACTGGTTAGTTATATAAATACTGACACTGCTCCATTAAAGGGCGTACCCTATACTGATATAATGGGAATGCATCGAGAAGCTAAAACAGCTTGTATTTATTAATTACAAATTATAAAACGGCACATAGCGAAACTACTTAACTATAGAAAGCTTTGTTCTGTATACCTAATAAATAGATGTTTCCGTGCAAAAGCGCTTATATTGGGTTGGCTGTCGTCGTATCTTTGACAGAAATAGAAACGCCCGGAAAGCGATAGAGTGAGAGAGAAGTATCGGGCCAAATCTCAAATCTACACGTATCGTCGTCATATTATCACATATAGATACTGTATGTTTCGTAAAAGTGTGGACCAAAAAAAGTGTCTCACATTTCCCAGCTCCTCTGCGATCCGCACACGCACTCACTGCGGCCCTGGCTACATACACTCAATGAAGTTCTGCTTTTTGCTCAATGTTTTTTTCTATGTAGTATGCTTTACTTAAGATATAAGTTTCCAGTTAAAGTATTAAAAATTAAACTTGCTTTTAGTAATGAGTTAGGCCACAGATAACAACGGTTTTTATTAGAACTTTGTAACAATTTTTAACTTACAAATTTAAATTATTTAATGCCTCACTTATATCGAGCAAACCAACATCCAACATCTTACTTTGTAACAATTTTTAACTTACAAATTTAAATTATTTAATGGCTCACTTATATCGAGCAAACCAACATCTAAACATTCTAATTCTCTATCCCGTGCAAGCATCTTATCTTCAATCTTAATTGCGTGATCTACACAATTTTTCCAAATGTTTGGTGTCACAGCTTGAACAGCCTCAATTGAGAGACGTTTAACATTTTTTGTGCCCCCAATTGAATTATGTTTGGCAACGTAACCCTTAACTACGCTCCACACTAGCTCTATAGGGTTCAGTTCGCAATGCGCAACTGGTAGCCACAGTACTTTAACATCTTTTTCTGACAGTTGGGCAATACGCTCCACTTGGTACTGTAATTTAACTGGATGTAAATTTGACCACTCGATTAACTGCTTTTTAGTTAGATGGTGGTAATCCATTACCTCAGGAGGCTTGTCAATATTTCGGAGCACAAGCGAAGATATGAGCTGATCCTTTTTCTGGTACAGCTTACACATCACGGTACTAGCTACCCGGTCTCGGTGGTAAGGAGCCCTGTCCATCACGATAACAGTTTTGTCCTCAACCTTTTCTACTAAATTCTCGAACCATTTGTTAAAATGAGCTGCATTCATTGACGAATGGTAGTCAGCCGAGTCCTTTTTGGAAATGAAAATATCTTCAACCCCACTCCCCTCCACAAATCCTGCACTTCCACCGGCGTGATTTATAATCACTCTGCCTTGTCCTCCCTTCACTATAAAACCACCTGTGTATCCCTCAACATTTTGTATTACTTTGTTTACAGTGTAATCCGTAAAGTTATGCAGCTCTGTTTCTTTTAGGAGCACCTGCCAGCATCTGCTGGGGGTTAGATCAGGTGAGGCCCATGTCTCGTCTGTAAAAACGATGTAATACCCTTGCTCCCGGTAAGTTTTAATTGCCTGTAGATAGAACTTTCGTTGCTGTTTAATATCTTCTCTTTCTAAAAAAACAGGCTTCTTACCAATTTTTTTAAATTCAAAGTTACAATAGTTTTTCATCCACCGCCACAAAGTTGTTCTGCTTAATTGTGGAAACTCGGAAACTTCCTTACATGTTACTAATATTTTGCTAAGGTTAGGGTAGGTCTTTTCGGCATAAAAGTCGAGTACAACACGACGAATGGTGCTTATATGACCATCCGTGCAAACATGCTTTGAGGCCCTTGGTTTCCTTTTTTTAGGTCTTATATCAGTATTGGCATTTACAATTTTAGCAACAGATGCTTTGGATATACCACACACAGATGCACAGGATTTCAACACATTTCCATATTTTTTGCGCATCAAGTTGTTGTCCAGTACCCCTTCGATGTCCTTTTTTAAATTCATTAAAAAAACTCGTAAATTCCGCACTATCAGTTTTTGCTCATACGTGATGTTCTTCTTATCTTTCCTTGATTTTGTGTTTTCTTCTGGTATTTCATCTTCATCCCCCTCATCATCAGTTAAATCATCATAGTTTGCATCATTTTCATCATCACTTTCATTTAAACCAAATTCATCTGCCTCACTTTCATCATCCGTTGACCCATCCACATCACTATTTTTATTTACTATTTCCTCATCACTACAATAACTACCATCACTTTCACTACACTCACTATCATTTTCCCACTCATTAACATTTTCATCGCTTCTATCATTGCATCCATCTCCATAACCGTTTTCTTTGTCAATATTACATGCATTCATCTTCATCATCACATCTCCATCTTTAATCATATCCGATCCACACTCTTCCATTTCATTCATTTCAACCCATCAACAACAGAAACAGTAACAAAATACTAACAACAGTAGCAGTACCAACCCACTACCGACAGCAAAGTAACAGCCCACCACTAACAACAACAACAGTAACAAAGCACAACAGTCCACCACCAACAACAACAACAGTCAACAGTAACAAAACACAACAGTCCACCACCAACAACAACAACAGTAACAACCCACAACCAAACACAACAACAGTAATAGTCCACCACCACCAACAGCAACAACACTAGCAACCCACCAATAACAACAACTACATCAACAACACAACAATAACAGTACCAATACAACAACAATAACTACTATAAATGACAAGATCGAACACTCAATTTATTTCTAGAAGGCAAAAATGGTTATAGTAGTAGGTGAAGATGAGAGACTGTAACATTCACCTACTACTATAACCATTTGAATACACTAATCACAATATAATTATCTACTACTACTAACTACAACTAGACTACACCGATAACTAAAAAATGATAACTACATGAACCCTTTCAATCTCAGAACTGCAAAAATTTGAAAAAAAAACAATTTGTTGTCAGCTTGTCTGCAACTGCCTACTTCTCATCTGACATTAAATTCTTTTTTACGCGCTACTTTGGTTTTAAAACATGCGACTCAATGTTTTAGCCAAAAAGTCGCATCGCTATCTACAGATGACGCGAGAGATGTGGACCGCCTTCGGTCTATACTTTTGTAAAACATACAGTACATACTACGCATCTTTCACTCGTTCCTTCCAGTACCTTCCAGTCGTTCCCGTAGTAAGTAGATTTTTGGTGAACATCGCAGGTGTTGTGTACTGCTGGTGCTGAATCTATATGCTTACATGTTTCCACTCTCCAGTTTTTAAAGAAGTGTTCCAGTCGTCGAGTGTGTAAGATCAGTTTACTCTGTCAGTCGGTTGTGATTGTGATCGTTGGGTGAGTGAAGTTGGGATTGGGAATCAGCAGAGGCAAAGTAAGAAACTTGTGTGGGGTCTACGTAGATTGTTAAAGTTGAAATTAATCATAGTTTTTGACAGTGCATTAAGAGCCACATGAATACTAACAACACTAACAAAACAACTAACAAAAGGTAAGTTTGAAGACGTTGTCTAGGAGTCTAGGCTATTTTACTGCAAATTAAACTCATTTTCACAATTTTCCGTTCAGTTCAATTCCGTTCTCTCTGCTGGAGATTCATTCATAGTTTTAAATGACAGGGTTGACAGTTGAGCAGGAATAGCTGAATTAAATTCAGAATAATTTATTTTGCTGTTCAGTGAGTTATTTTAGTTTTGGTACTGTAAAATTTAGTTTTAAAATTATAGCGTATTTTATTCCTACCTATCTACATAATTTACCGGATTTTTGAGAATTCTGCAATACTGGACCGATTTCATCGAGCCATATATTATTGGAAAGCTAATCGCCAGTAAAATTTAAATTTAGGAACCCGCCTTCATTATAACAAAACGTTTTCAAAATAACGGTCTTTTAATTTTTAAATGCCGCCAAAAATGTGTTGCGTGGGTCACAATCAAAAAACGAAAAAAAAGGTCCCTGCTTATTTTTGAAGAGCTTTCCAATGATATATCACTCGACACAATCCGTTAAAATTTTTTAATTTGCAATTATGTTATTTCGAAACCATTTAAAAACTAATAACAATCGTGCGTGCACACCATGTTCATTATCTTTGGCTAATTGTTACCGTTCTAAAAATATATCACTTTAGGGTTATTTTATTGACTGACCGGTCGAAATCTTGAATTAACGCAATATTAAATTTATTAGCGGGAAATTCAAAAATTGGAATTTTGAATTTTTGATATTGTATTACAGAAGTTGATTATAAATAAGGTAGATAAAATAACCAAAAACACATTGTGCGGCTTAATTGCTTCTTTTAATTTAAAACATGTAAATTGAAGCTAAAATTTGGCGGCAAATTCAAAATGATTAATTTTGCTGTTAAGGCTATTAAGTTATTCACATTTAATTAATTACACTCGCTCCACGCCGTCCACTGCATACCGATTTTAGCATTAAAGAGTAATACCCCATATTACTGTTAAGGCTACCAAAAAACAAGGGCTTTAGCCCTTGTTTTAAGTTGACAGTTTGACAGTTGTTCTGTCTCAGGAATATTCCCATTATTAATTGTTAATTGCGCAAGGTAGTCATATAGTTAATACGCAGTAAATTACGTGTACAGCACTTTAATACTTTCAGAATTGAAAAATTGAAACCTACACGTCAATAGTAGTGAGTTTATTGTAAATGTCAAAACTGGCTTTCTACAATATGCTCTATGAGTATGGCTTGAGTTTATAATTCAGAGCTGTCATCACGTCACCCAAACCCTACTTATTCACTAACGAATTTTAATGGAACGTGGAAGGTGGAAGTGAAATAGGCAAATGCCTTGAATTTTATTTGACATTGATTAATGAGGTATTCTTATGTTTTATTCGACCTTTTTTTCAATATGTAGAAATTGGAGGTGAGCAGTGAGGTGGCAACACATTTGAGGGACGAATTACTGGAGTAAAACATTATCAAGTAATTCAGATTTAAAATTCAAAGTCTCGCAGTCAATAATATTTACGAGACAGTGACACCATTATCAGCTGAATTAAAAAATAATCAAGTCTCGGAACCTGGAAAATAGGATTTACCTAAGTATCTGGTGTAATATTTGAAATTCAGAATGCCTGATTACAGCTATGGTTAGTATTTTTCATTTTCAAATCATATCGTTTACTATATATAATTATTATTTATGCGGTGTGCATTTTGTAATTGTATTATTAAAGCAAAATCTTTAAGCATTGCGTTAAGTAAGTAACTTAACGTTTAATACATATTTGCGTTCACAGTAGACCCGGAGATGATGGGGAGTTATGGCTATGCATTCACTGAGCAGTCCATTCGGCAAGGTTTCATCAGGTACTTACAAACTTTACACTTGTGTATAATTTAAGATAATGTCAATGAATTAATAAATATTAATGCAAGTCTATTTGTTGTGCTGTGATATTTTATTAATTTGTCCTATTTACAATTCTTCGATTTTAGGAAAGTGTATTCTATCCTGATGGTCCAGCTTCTCATCACCTTTGGCTTCATTTCATTATTTGTATTCTCTGAACCAGTCTCACTGTGGACAAGGCAGAATCCTGGATTTTTCATTGGAGTTTTAATTTTATCTTTGGTGATGATGATTGTTCTGACTTGTTGTGATGGGGTGAGGAGGAAAAGCCCGACAAATTTTATTTGTCTGTTTATCTTCACCGTAGCTGAAGGCGTGTTGCTCGGAGTTGCTGCGAGTACTTTCAGGTATCAGTTGCACATTCTTATATTGTACAACTTAAAAATAGATTACACAATTTAAATCCTGCCATATTGGTTACTTAAAAAGGTGAAGTTTAAAATTGTAAAATAATTATTTTTTAAATAGAACGGATGAAGTTCTTCTGGCAGCGGGAATCACGGTGGTGGTTTGTGCGGCTATCACTGCCTTTTCGTTCCAGACAAAGATCGATGTGACCGGGATGGGTGGCTATTTGCTTGTTGCAACCGTAGTTTTGCTCCTCCTGGGATTCTTGTCCATCTTCCTAACCTCGGTTTTCCCAATCATCAACATTGTGTATGCGTCTCTGGGTGCTCTGCTCTTCTCATTCTACCTCCTTTTCGACACCCAATTGATCCTCGGAGGAAAGCATAAGTTCACCATCTCCCCCGAAGAGTACATATTTGCTAGTCTCAATATTTATTTGGACATTATCAATATCTTCATGTACATCCTCACCATTATTGGCGGCAGTCGGGATTAAATCTCCTTCTCATCGTCATTCCCTTTTATTCGAACTATTTTATGAGTGTTGATTTGATTGAGGTTTAAGAGAAATGAAATGTCAATTTAATTTACGTAGTATAAGGACATAATATCGAAATAGAAGTGTACATATGCACCTACTAACTATAGTGAGTACGTAATAATGTAAGTACCTACATGGTCTTGTGTAATCTCGTTCAAAGTCAGAGGCATGTCATTTCTTAAACCAAAATCTTAGTTGCATGTAAATAACTATTTTTTTTGTGCTTTTATCCTTCAAAAACTAAGGAAAGTTAAGAATGTTTCGAAAGTTATGTTAAATGTAAATATCAGTAGTATTGTAGAAAAAATAGTTTTATTTACTATATATTACTGTTATAATAATTACGTGCCCGTCACGTACACACCAACCAACCCAACACCCAACCCAATGCATCATATTGTTAACGGTGTGATGTAAAGTAGTATTCAATTTTCGAGTAATATTATTGTCAATAATAATTGTCATATCTAAAGGATACAGAAAGGAACTGTTGTCACCTTCACATATGTCACTGTGCTTAGTGTTATAGTAATTACAGTGTTTGTTACTGAACTTAATAGTCTGATGAAAAACAATAACATTACTAGATGGTTCCAAACTTAATTGAATACAATCTCTAAAGTCTGATGTTTATAATAATAATACGTTTTTTACCCTTGGTGTCTAGTGCAATGGGCTTATTATACTTTTATATAAACATAAAAATAATTTGATTACGTTTTTATTGAATATACGATTACTATTGTGCTATAGTTTAATGATATTATATATGATTAAATATATAGAAACTAGTTTGTATACTGACTTGAATATATAGTATTAGTATTATCGTTAGTCATTAACGGAATCAGTATAAATAATGTACCAGAAGGCGGTAGTAGTAGTGTGCGTATGTGTGATCACCCCTTATGTGTGATCAGTGGCCGCCGTTCAAATATTACCGCCTTTAAAAATCTGTCCATCTAATATTCATACAACCTATAGTCTCAACTATCTTCACTACTGATTTCAGCTTCTTTCCTTGAAAACTCTGGCTATGTAAAATTATGAAAGTTTTGAGTACTTTTTTGAATTTGTCACATTTAAGACCCTACTTTACCATTAACTTTAAATGTATTGATCACATTAAGGGCACTTGGGCCGTTGTAAGACTTTCCGCAGTTTTTTCGTACAATGACCTGTATCTCTTGCAACTTTTAATTTTCGACACTGATCATTTTTTTGTACATACAGTATTAATAGAGAAGTACAATGATAGCTTCTTCGTTATTGTACGTTGTATGTGGAAAAAGATACAGATTTTCAAAGTTGATAAAAAATGAACCCGATCACACATACGCACTCCCCTACTACCTGTTTTGTTGTCCAAAAGTTAAAGTATGAAGTTTGTAAAGGTAGTCAAAGTACTCAGTGTGCGAATATAATAATTATGTATTACATAAATCTAAGAAATATTTTTAGATTAGAAATTCACAAAATGTATTTGCATCCATAATACGGATGAATTAGTTCATTAAATATATAACTGTGGTGCATGCAAAAATATAAAAAATTACATTTATAAATTATTTATATAAACATTTATTTAAGCATCGAATAATTGATGTGACTCATGCGTCGCCATCCCTCTGCTTGTGTGGGAGTGCTGATGCTGACGTCAAAAATTCAATCATAAAATCATAACGTCAACATTCGGGGCTTGCTTCAGTGTGTATTTAGTTCTACTAACCGAATGTGCAGAACTGCAGAACCATAAGTAGGTCTGTTTTCCTGTATGTATGTATTACTTAACATCTTCTGTGAAGAACCAAAATGACCCATATCGATTGGTAGCTAAAAACAATATCTACTGTCTACAAAAATATTGAAACATGTATGGAAAACAAATAATTCCGCCAATTAATGTTCAGTTGAGAAAATAATACGATATCGTCTGTGAAGACCCAAAATGAGCCGTATCCGATTTAAGCTACTATCAAAATGAGCTATGTCACAAAAAAAAATTAGAAACAAGCGTAAAATGCTAATATTATTAGTAGTTTTTGAAAACCGTAAAATGTTCTATTTGTCCTATTTGTATGTTTTTTAACAAAGTAAAATTTCCTATTTACATGTTTTTGAAAAGTTGCAAAATGTTCTAATTCCATGTTTTTGAAAAGGTGCAAAATGTTCTAATTCCATGTTTTTAAAAAGGCGCTAGATGTTCTAATTCCATGTTTTTGAAAAGGTGCAAATGTTCTAATTCCATGTGTTTGAAAAGGTGCAAAATGTTCTAATTCCATGTGTTTGAAAAGTGTAAAATGTTGTATTTACATATTTTTTAAAAGTGTAAAATGTTTTATTTACATAGTTATTTTGGAAAAGTGCAAAATGTTCTATTTAAATGCTCTCAAGACATGTTTGAATATTTCTGTAGTTAGTTGATATTGTTTTTAGCTAAAAATGGATATGGATAATTTTGGTTCTTTACAGAAGGTATACATATTATGTATTTTGTGTATTGTGGATTATGCAAAATATATAAAAAGATCTGATGAAAGACACTAAAATAAATTAATGCCAGCATCAAATAAATATAACAAAACGGAATAATTACTATAGGAGAAACACTTAGAATCTATACACTTTATTTTTAAAAAATCGAACATTAATAATATAGAAACCGCGTTATCGGATATAGACGGAGACGGATAGAATACAATATACAGTCAAAGAATAAAGTTTGTATTATTCCATAAAACAATTTATTAGTTTAGACAACTAATGACTAAACATTAAATAATGATATTACATAATCTCAGAACATAATACTTAAATACAACAGACAATTTTCTTACACACATATATAATTTACAAACAGAAGATCTTGGGAGTTGAATTTACTTGTTTCAACTAATCCAATAACATTTTACAATAGAGAAACATCTTTACAAGGTTTACAGTGAGGAGATTGTACACAATTAAAATGCAATATTTTATCCTCACAATAGCATTTGATTATGCCTCTACAATATTATTAATATTACGATTAGTCATCAAATCTAGGTTAAACTTTTCGGTTTCGGTGTTATCGAATGAATTCATATACTTAAATACTAAATACAAAGTTAAAACTTAAGCAAGGGAGCTAACTGCTATAGTTATAACTTTAATAGGTATTCTTTAATAATAAGTGGAACTTTATATTTTACGTATAATTACTAAAAATCAGTATTTTATGACGTTTTCAAAACTAACTTGTAAGTATTAAGAAATTACTTGGTACATATATAGATTGCCAGCTTGAAAAAAAATCATATATTTTGAAGCTTACAATTCATTGACATCACTATCATTACACAGATTCATTTGCATCAGATTTAAAACATACAAGTCGAAATTCCGATGGACTGACCCAAGAGATGGACAATTCTTTGTTTTACGATTCTCTTCAATGGACTGAAGTAGGCTTAGAAAAAGTGGATAGTCCATGCCATGATTTGCCTTCAAAATCTGTTGACAATTCTCAGCAAAATCATCACAATTTTTTAGATCCGAAATCTCTAATTTTACTTCTTGTAAAGCTTCCTTCAATTTTGCCCAAATGTGTAAAATATTCGCACCATTCATCCAATTATGATTGATTGAGATTGTGTCCTCCTGGAATTGTACAAAAGAAAATGGTCTCAATATTAACCAGATTTTGAAATTTTGTTTTTTATAGCATTCGGTCGTTCGTTCTCTCATTTATCCGAATTACTAAAACCATCATATGCATTAATCAGCCAGGACTACTTATTTGAAACTTATTTTTAATGATTTTATGAAACTTACTAAGTTCCAGACAACGTGGTACCATCCAGAAGGAATAAAAATAACTTCGCCAGTTTGTTGAATGATTTCGTAATAATCAACGTCTTTAACCCCTGGATTTGAGTAGTCATATTTAATCTTTTTGGATTTAGAATTACGAAATTTATTTTCACCTCCAGGTGGGTAAATCCACCACTTTTTTGTACCGATGACATTTGCTGACCAGCTGAAGGATTCATACACATCACAGTGAAATGGCGTCCTGTGTAAAATGAATATTTGAAAGAATTTATTAAATTAGTAACATTATTATTGAAACTGAGATGTTATTTACAAAACTCGTTTTCACTTTATGAAGGAACTTACCACGAGCCCTTTGGTCCCATATAGCAAAAGATAAAATCATCCCCCTCATCGAATCTCCCCCAAACTTCATTCAACCAGTCAGAGCGAAAATAATTGGGAGTTGTATAGGGAATGTAATTCAGAGAATCCTTTAATAAATGCCAATCCTGTAAAAATTCAATAAGTATGGCTACATTTTATTCAAGCTACTAAAGAATTGACTGTACTTACTCAAACATATAGTAAAAAACGAATAATAATATGCAGGACAAAAACCTTTAGGTAAAGGCATTTCATGGAATCTGGATAGCCCTGCTTGATATAATCTTTCCAGTGCGCACAATATTGGGCAAGGGTCATTTCTGAATCTTCCGTGTCATCTTTGGCATATAAAGTATCCTTTGCAAACTCTGGGACGTACTTGCTACACTCAGAAACACTGACGGTACTTTGTCCTTGAAGGAAACAAAAATACATAGTTGCAATAATATAAGCAAAACAATTATTATAAATGGGTAAGAAAAGGAGATATGCAGACAACAGCCAAAGTGTTTACAGCATGAAAGTTTAGAATCTTATATGTTTCGCCTTACCATACACAGTTTCAAGAAATTCAAAATTAATCCTCGGAAAAGTAGATGTTCTGTCAATCCAGTCAATTCTTGAACTCCACTGATCCGTTATCGAGCTGATAAATAGGCATGGACGGTTTGTAATTAGAAACTGCTCGTAGAATGAACCGTAGTTGATGTCATTCCAGTCAAGGACCGGAAATGGTTCCGTTATCCTTCGATTCGTCTGTGTCTGACCATTCTTCTTCCTTTGCTCTTCAAATCTGAGAAATACATTATTTGTTACTTCTATCAGCGGCAATTGTTGCTCTGCCATTCTTTTTTGTGACTTAGTCACGCAGCTAAATGTCAACTGTTGACTGTCCAATAAGTCCAATTCCAATCCAAAGTCACACTATCCCACACCTGCCTGCCTATGGCTCACAAACTTTGAACTTGCAACAAAACAAATCCAACAACTATTGACAATAATTCCCAACTACACTGGAACTGAGGCTGTCAAACTGCTCTGATTTATACACAAAATGCACTAAATCAGATGTAATTATTCAGTTGTCAGTAGTTAACATTCCACTATGGTATAATCTTAAACGGAGGGATAACGAAACAATTCATTTACACAACCAAAATGTTAGCCTAAAATTCAAATTTGAGTACAGCTAATGATTGGAACCAGGAGCTAGCCCAGCAGGCTAAGTTAATAATAAGACATCAAACGTATCACTGAGTGTTAATGTTATCATTTCCGTTCCGAGGGTAATAATGCTTGAAGATTTGATGCTATCCTTTTATTTACGCTATTGATAGCAAAAAGTGGCGGCATACACACCTATAGTAATTAATATGGTTGATGGTAATTTGATTAATGATGAATTCATAAATAAAACTTGTGATAGCTCTTCCTCCTAGTCACTAGTCCCAGTTGCCAGTCCCAATGCCCAGTACAAACTTACTAAATAATTTTACATAATCCTTCTTTCTTGCCTTCTTTATAGGAAACAGGTGACAACAACACCCAAACTGAGCAGTCAGTCAACCAATCAATCAGTGTTCAACCTTCCTTCTTCTATAGAGATTCTATAATATATTCTCCATATTTCAAAACTCCAGTCACAGTCACCAGTCTCCAACCAGTACCAGTTGACATCACTTACACAGAATATAAAATTAACAATAATTATTAAGGGAATCCAAAAGGTATTCCTGATATGGTCTCTATGAATTTGAGACTGGATAGTAAGTAGTATTAGTATACCTAGTAGCCTAGACGAAGTATTATTGAAGAAGATGAAGGAAGAAGTGCAGCAGGGAAGAAGCCTTCTTTGTGGCAGTAAAATCCTTGACTCTTTGTATCATTTTTTATAGACGGTCGCTTTAATGCTTTGCTTTGCTTATGCTCTTGCTCTTGGTCTTGGTGATTCGTTCGTATTCGTTGCCGAGTTTAGGTTGGTCTTGGTGGATTGGAGGGAGATACATGTATACTTATATAATAAGAATTATTTTGTTGTTGTGTTCAGAGACTGTTCCGAACATCAGAGCCCAGTAGTAGTTTTTGAGTACCTACATGAAATTATGTACGCACTAGTCACAGAACAGAGTTCTTTTCTATTTTCTTTTCTCTCCACACTCTCGGGCCTCGGGTCTAACTTATAAAGTATATAATATTAAATGGATGGCGGATGGTATCTCAGTCTGTAGTCCGTAAAGTACCTAGTTTGTTCTGTCTATATAAAATAAAAGTATCAAGTTAAACCTGCATAAAGGACATATATTAATGGGATGCGATATATGGGCTTGCTTGGGGTCTACTAGTAGTAGGTCCTGGTCCTGGGTCTGGGGTATTATATATTATTATTGGGTAGTGGTACATGGTAGTAGTGGGATGGCATCATGGCATTATTACGGGTATGGCATTCGTGGTGTTTTATAGGTAATATATGAAGTATAGTTTCGGAACAAATTGATTCCATGTATGTTGATATGAGCTCACGGAGCAGAGAGGGAATCTTGTAAACTTCTAGGGACCGAAAAATATTATTCCCTGGTCTGGTTTCTGGTTTGGTCGGGTCCTGGTTCTGGTCCTGTATGTTTGTGTTGTTGGATTTGGATTTTGGCAAGGCAAGTAGAATAATAAGGTACAGTCAATCGCAATGGTAAAGTTTGAGAGGGAGTTTTTGGTGGTGAGGTGGAAGAAAAAGTTGGCGCGAAGTTTGTATACTCCATAAGCTCAGCATTAGCTTTTTCTCAAATTTTAAAATCTGTCTACCTCAAAATTTTCGAAACTAATCCCAATGCTATTTTCACACTAGTGAACTATGTTTTGTGCTCTTTCATTTGACACCTAGTTCAATAATATTGGCCCATATTTGCCCGACCTTTGACCTGTTGAAGTTGATATGTTCTGTGTGGATTTATATTACGGCAGAAATTTTAGGCTGCCAGATGACGTCAAAAACGAGGGGCGCCGTCGAAACCGACCCCCAAGTCGATTGACTGTACCTTATTATTCTACTTGCCTTGGATTTTGGTTGGATGTGAAGCCGGAGTCTTGTACAACACTATGCACTATAGTGATACCTATTATAGATCTGGTTGGAGTGTAAGTAAAACTCTCCATTTCATATATGGGAAGATAGGATTAGTAAAAGTAGTAGAATCAAGTAGAATGTATTGTCAGTGAAGAACCAAAATGACCCATAACCATTTGTAGCTAAAAACAATATCTATTATCTACAAAAATATTGAAATATGTCTTGAAATCATTTAAATAGAACCTTTGGCACTTTTCAAAAACATATAAATAGAACATTTTACACTTTTCAAAAACATGTAAATAGAACCTTTGGCACTTTGAAAAAAAAGTAAATAGAACATTTGACACTTTTCAAAAACATGTAAATAGAACATTTTACACTTTTTTAAAACTCTTAATTAACATTTTACGCATGTTTCTCATTTTGTTTTTATGACATAGCTCATTTTAATTCTAGCTTAAATTGGATATGGGCCATTTTGATTCTTCACATACGATATAGAAAATAGGACTGACTAGTAAATAGTTGCATAATAAAGGTGGGTAGGTACTTTACTTACATAGATGTACCTGTGTGATGAGATGAAGATGTGTGTGAGCGTGTGTATGTGTGTGTTGAAGTTGAAAAAGTTCTGGTCCTGTGCATTAGAAATTCCAATTTTCTATTCGAGGGACGAAGCTAGATAATAATACAAGAGAGAGAGAGAGACAGAGGTTCTTGGCGTTGTTGGTTTGTTCGGGATCGGGAATATGATTATGGGATATGTAGTCGATGTCGATGTAGATGCGATGCAGTATGCAGTGTTGCTACCTATATATATTATTATTCCGTTGTAATTCAAGTACTTTTTACATATTACGGACTTTGTCTATAGCAAGGCTTTGAGGTATATAGATTGGTCTGTAGTTAAGTTGAATTTGTGTAAAAAGTAGTATTGGACTGGGACTCAGCTCAGTATATGCAATACACCCCATGCCACATCCACATCCTTCTGCTTTATTATATTTAGACTCTCCTTATTATTATTATGATAAAATTCTTCTTTCCCCTCTCTCCTCTATTCTATTTATTGAACTAAACGCTACGCGCCTACGCTATTGTAAATGCTGGTAGGCAGACTTATTTTCATTAAAAAGAAGATGCAATAAATTGCAATAAAAAAGTAAAATGCAAGATTATGTTTCTGAGAGGGAGACGAAGAGAGGGCTATAAATCCGGTAGATGTACACGATGCCATTTTTCATATTAGTAGCTAATAATTAATGTACAGACAGAACAGAAACAGAATGTACTTTACTAGTACATCTTCAAGAGAGAAGATGAAGGAGATTTTAATACTGACACACAGATTACAGATTAGAAAACGAAAGTACCTGGCTCCTGACTCCTGGCGTCCTGGCGCACAACAACAGTTGACAGTACTCACAGACTCACAGTACAAGTACCGGCTTTAATTTTTTACATTTGCCCTTATTGAATGATTTTGTGTGCTAAGTGATGCTATACACAGCCACGGGTTACAGGCTTGCAGAAATTAGAAGAGCCATAGCCGCGGCGGTAAATTTCAAAAATTAAATTAAAAGTCATTGTTTTTGAAGATTTTGTGCGTGTATAGTTTTCACCAGTCACCAGTCACCAGGACCAGCAACCAGTGCAAACTGCAACTTATTCAGTTACATTTTACAGCTAATTTGCAAGACAATTTGATTTTAAAGAAAGGCTAAAGGTAAGAAATCATGTTATTTTTCAAATCATTATAATAGGCAATATGAGAAAGCTAGGTTTGAAAGCATTTATTGGAAGTGTCATATTTAGTTGTTTGTTTATTAGTTGTTAGTTTAGCCCTGGTTTCGAATTTTGGCTTTTTCGCATTCCTTGTTCGTATTGTTCGCAAAAACAATAAAATTGACAGTCGAATCCCGCAGAAACCGAACGGATTGGTTGCTATTTTGGATTTATTCATTTACATTCAGATTTGAAGTTCTAAGGCAGCAATGCAATATAATATTGCAAAGATATCCAAACAAGTCGCCTAGCCTTGCCTAGCCTTTTTTTCCCAAAATACTTGGAGCCTACCTTAGCCTAACCTTTTTTAAACAAAGTACTTGATGCCTACCTTAGCCTAGCCTTTTTTTAGCAAACTTTTTGGAGCCCACCTTAGCCTAGCCTTTTTTTAGCAAACTTTTTGGAGCCTACCTTAGCCTAGCCTTTTTTTTAGCAAACTTTTTGGAGCCCACCTTAGCCTAGCCTTTTTTTAGCAAACTTTTTGGAGCCTACCTTAGCCTAGCCTTTTTTTTAGCAAACTTTTTGGAGCCTACCTTAGCCTAGCCTTTTTTTAGCAAACTTTTTGAGCCTCCCTTAGCATAGCCTTTTTAAGCAAATTATTTGGAGCCTACCTTAGTCTACCTATTTTATTACCAGCCCTGCCTTAGCCTACATTTTTTTTTCACATTTTGCCTGAGCCTATAAAAGCCTTTTTTATTAGACACTCTCCATTGAGGCATTGCACTTTGCCACTTCCTTTTCCATCGTCTTCAACAATTTTAAAGTAAGTAGTCAATTCTTGAGGTATAATTATTTTTTTGAGTGCCATTGGAGCAGGTAGTGCTCAACTAGTGTTGTAATTTGTGCACAATGTTAGTTTGTTCTTGATTTTCTTATGGGATTTAACATTAGAAAATGTTGAAGAACAATTGTGCACAATCACAGATTGTTCTCCTATGTTAAATCCCATAAGGGAAAAGAACAATTGTTAACAAATAACAACACTATGCTCAACTTTGTTTTAATTTAACTTACTTAGCTAAAATACTTAACTAGTATTGTAATCAGTTTGTGTAGCAAAGCACTGAAGCAACTGAAACTAAAAATCGTCACATCGTACTTAACTAATCGTGTAATGTGCTCTCCGTAGTCTGTAGTCATGCGTTACTTGCAGACTAATAAATACAGCAAAGAATGAACACACTAATTCAACAAGCATATACTATAGCACGTTCACATTGTCGTTTCAGTTAATGAGAATTAAACTTTGCGCGTTACCAAAACCTCACAATGCTTCAACCAATCAGCATGAAGTTTTAAGCACTACCAGTTTTACTACTATTTACTAGTAATAGTAATTATGGATTATATGTATATAATATGTGAAGATATGCAGCACTTTAGACGACTTTAATACTTTCATTTGGCTCTATGGTGACTGATGTTTCATATTCATGTCCCTAAAAATTAAAAAAAAGGCTCAGAATCAGCCTTCCTTAAAGGCTGCCTTGGATCAGACGCCTTGCCTAGCCTAGCCTCTTTTTTTGTTAAAAATGTCAATCCTGCCTAGCCTAGCCTTTTTTGTTGTTAAAAATATCAACCCTGCCTAGCCTAGCCTTTTTTTGCTAAAATAGTCGAGCCTGCCTAGCCTTATGCCTTTTTAAGGGCCTTTTTAAAGGCAAGGCGGCGATCATTGTAATATTGCGGTTAAATTTTAATTAAGTTATTCAGCACATACTGGATATACTATCAACCATTAGCAATTAGACTTGGTTGTTGGTTTTTAGAAGAGCAAAGAGAGGAATTTTACTTTGGACTGTTGACTGTAGACTTTGTAGTACTCTACTGGTAGGTAATTCATAATTGGAAATTTGGAAGTATGCAGTTGCTTTATTGAATATAAAATGCGTTGTTGGTGGAAATTTAATTAATGTGTTGCTTTATTTTTATTTACAGGGAACGCAGTTTACGCTTGAAATCATTAACTACCACAATGTCTACCGAATCAAAGCCTAAAATTGATCTAGGACTACTCGAAGAAGACGATGAATTCGAGGAGTTTCCAGCTGAAAGTGAGTTTGAATTTATTTTCGAATAATTACATATTAGTGCGGGAATATCATTACGATGTGTGAGAGGTGTAAATCAGTCATTAGTGTGGTATCCACTATTCCACTATGCTAAATTAATAATATAGCTTCTACACGTAAAAACTGAAATAGAAGTATCTGTCCCTACTCCTACTATTTGTCGCATTTTCAAAAAACCTAATATTATAGTGCGTCGTGGGGTATTAATTCTAGTTCTGTTTTTCGAACTATCCTACCTCGCTCTAGCCTGATTACTACTGACACTAGTTAAAACTGTTGACTAATACAATAATTTTACTTATGACTTGGCTATAATTAAGAGAAGAGAAAAATCCAGTAAGGAGGACAGTAAGTTGAATAAAAATAATAAAAATGAATGATGAATCAGTAACGAAGGCAAATTTTGTTTTACAAAACGACATGCACAGTTTTTGAATTTTCATTCAATATTTTGTTTATTCTTAAATAATATTTTTTGCGTAAAGTACAATTTATTTACATGTCAAATCTCTCAGTAATTGGCGTCCAAAGAGGGCACACACAATAGAAAATACAAAAATAGACTGAAGCATGTGTAATATACTTAAATTACATGGCATAATACAGATTCAATTACCCAGTCAAGAATTTATAAGTTCGCTCGCGGTAATAAATAAAATACATTTTCACTCGTATTACTTTTTTAGTCTAATAAAATAACAAGGAAATATCGAAAACTACAACAATAAAAAAATCATGTACATCGGAATTATTTACAATCTACTACATTACTACATGTTTACTCCAAACATGGAATTAATAGTTGGCTGTATAAATTATTCGTTGTATATTTGTTAGTAGGTAGTTTATTTCAGTACAGTAGAGGCTCAAAGGGCTCGAGGCTGGAAGTATGACCTTATCCCGCTGGTTTTTATCTTTATAACTTCCTCCCAAAAAAGATACACATTTTCGGGTGTATCAGTTGGTAGAAAACCATAAGTACTAATTGCAGCTGAGAACGCATCTCGACATTTTATTGCGACCAATTTTGGGTCGGTTATAAACGTACGTCTTGGGATTTTGTAATGGGGGCATCTCAGCATTACATGGAATAAATCTTCGACATCGTTCGGGGTACAAAAGTTGCAATTGACGTTTTTATTTCTTGCTGATTTTCTATTCCTACCATTTAGTTGAGTCTCTTTTCCATCCATTTTTATAACGGGTAGGCCAGAACGTAGGCCTAGAATGAAATCAATAGTTTTTTTCGGGTAGTTTTTTTGATATAGTGCATCCGCCCATGAGTTTTTTCTTACGTACAGTGGAGTTAATGGTTGAACGATAGAATTTAAAGGATTGGGGATTTTAGAAGGAATTGCTGTAGTGAGTTGAACTTGAGCCAGTGCTGGTTTCGGTGCTGGTGTTTTTATTTGATAGCCCGGGTTAAAAAATAATTTAAATCGCCAACCTTCGTAGGAAACAGACGGCGTTTGTTTTCCTGTGCCATTCAAAGTGGTAACATCCAGCTCATACATTCTATCGCTCACCTTATTCAACATATCTTGTAATGACAGCGTATTAGCGAATTGATTAAATATTCCAACTAGAGTCAGAAAAAATACGGATCCCTCAAAATGAACATATGATATATATCCTGGAGTGGTTGCATGACAGATCATTATGTCTGATAAAGTTGGCAGTAATGTTTGAAGGTTTTGATTGTCGTTGTCATTATCTTGAGACTCAGATATAACAGTCACAGTCGCAGCCCTTTCAATATTAGCAACAGCAATGTTGACATTCTCTGTCCCGCACTTTTTATAAAATTTAGTCTGCTCAATACCTTTGTCCTCATTCGAACCACGACAAGATTGCAAAAAGCATAATTTTGGTTTATTTCTCATCGTGGGACACTTTTCATTGTTCAGACTCTGCATTAAATCCCATTTGTTAAAAAAGTCCGGCACACGGGGCGCATGATTAACCCCGTATAAATTCATTTCATCCCCATGGGTCAACACGACGATCACAATAGCATTTGTTTCGTACTCAGAGGCAGGCTGATTTGCCCAGTAAGATATTAGATTCATAATTTCAGACCCACTTTTATTTTCAAAAATTTGGCAGTTAAAATGTAGATTTGTGAAGAGA
This sequence comes from Dicyrtomina minuta, assembly GCA_949802685.1. Taxonomy (NCBI): domain Eukaryota; kingdom Metazoa; phylum Arthropoda; class Collembola; order Symphypleona; family Dicyrtomidae; genus Dicyrtomina; species Dicyrtomina minuta. Next base: position 57,301 of record CATKUY010000453.1, read on the forward strand.
TTTTCCAAGTTGTTTGCATCACGCACGTATCCTGGTAGATTTGGCAAGTGTTTGAATTCCGAATTACGAAATATCAAGCAATGTCCACGAGTAAAGGATGACATATCGTAAATGTCGACATGCCTTCCGTATATTTTGGGATGTCTAGTTTTTCTTAGTTTCTTGTTTATGTCCCTTTGAAGCCATACAATATTTTTCTTTACTGAAGTTGGCTTATTATGCTTGCTTTTCCCCATTTTGAACTCTAAGCACTCAAGTTTAAACTCGGAGTTGGAATTAAATGGAAACAGATTTGTAGAAAGTTGAGTGTCTTTTTTTTGTCCAGCAGACTGGTATGTAGTCAGTCCATTTAATCAACTAAAAATAATGTTGAAAAAAACATTTTAGTGTCAGTACTGTTTCCTGTACTCTGTATTATGATTTGAGTGTATCTATTATAATTGCTCCAGAAGAATGCGACCAGCGCAGGCAGCCCACTGTCTGAATTTTCAAAAAAAAACATGTAAATAGAACATTTTGCACTTTATAAAAATATATAAATGACAATATTTTGATTTTTCAAAAACATTCAAAATCAAATTTTTGTACATTTCAAAACCATGCAAATAAAATATTTGACACTTTTACAAAAATATGTAAATAGAAAATTTTGCACTTTTATGAATCAATTAAATAAAAAATGTTTAAAGTTTCTAAAACATGTAAATACAACAGTTTGGTTTACTAAAGAAATTCATCAATAAAATTAAAATAGTGATTTTTTTTAATGGAAGCAAATTGCTGCCTAATACAAATTTCTTCGTCCGGCCCTGGAAGGTGAGCTGACTGTGTACTTATAGTACGTGTGAACACGTCGAATGTCTTCAGTGTAGTGAGAATTTATGATTGAATGTAGCCAGGTTTTATACCCTCTGTTCTTTTTGATTGGAACGTTAAAATAACGTTTAATGAAAGTGCCACTGTAAAGACCGCCAGAAATTATCCTATCTCTTCTATCTTGTTAGTTTTGTGTTCGGACACCAGGACCCACAACTTCTATTTGCTTGTATTATTTTGCGTTAGATTTAGCGCCTCAGTCAATACTGATACATTCTCTATTTAAGTATGTACCTACTTACTGAATACATAGTAAAAGTCAGGCAAAGTTTTAAGAGAACTTCTCCAAATTCAGAGAATAGGAACTGTGACATGTGTTTTCATTATTTTTTTAAAATTGATAAACATATATACCTACCTAGGTAAATATTAATTACACGTCTTATTACTATAGTTTTGCTAATTGTTTGGCCTTTTTATTTTTAGGCTGGACTGGAAATGCTGAGGAAGAGGAGGACGTAAAAGTGTGGGAAGACAATTGGGATGATGATAATATTGAAGATGATTTTGGGAAGCAATTAAGGTAATAAATCAGTTTCTAATTTTTATAATAAGTTGGTGGTTCCCGTTATCTAGTAATTATACGCAACTATCGTTTCTCTTGGGATTAGGCAGAATGAGATTGTATTTTAATATTTTCTGATTCAAGTACATGGTACCTACTTATGTAATTAATTTAATATGAATTTTATTTTGTTTATTGCTCTATACTACGATAGTTATTCGGATGTGCATTGCTGGTTGTGTTGTTGGTTTACTATGTGATGTAGCAAATATTTGAAGGAAAATCATTCTCAATTAAATTATATGTTATATCGTTACTGGTATCAACTGCTGACTATAAGCCTCATGCAATTATGAATATTTATGTAAATGAAAGGGGATTTATACTTCGTTATTTTCTTCAGCGTCAATGATTTATTACGGGAATGATAAGCCTTATACATAGTATTATATATCTTTTTTATGCAATAATTATTTGTTTATGCGCAGTGTGTTTCGTATTTTTTTATCTTAAGCTGGGCATTACTTTAAGATTTGACATTTCGCTCGACTTTTAATTCGTGCATGTGTCGCACACACTTGCTGACATTTAATGTCTAGTGAAATGCATAGTAAGGCAAATGCTGGAGCGCAAGTAATTTGTTTATCAATCTTGATGTGATTATGTGTTATTAAATACGTTATCTATAATCTCTGTGAAATATTGATTTTGCATTCGTTTCACGAATTTGTAATTTCGTGGTACGTAAAACTTCATTATTTTATCATTTTATGTGTTGCTTGCAACTCTCAGACTAAATAAATTGTATAATCGCAGTAATCAATTAAATTGGTGTGAATAATTTATTTATAAAAGTCTACTCACGGTAGACTTGCAACTTTGTTGTTAGCATTTACATTATGTAGTTTACGTTTTAATGAAAATGTATTTAAATTCAGTATAATACATATACTGTTTTGTTTCCTTACAGGGAAGAATTGGAGAAGCAGGGTAAATTGCCTAAAGAACAAACTCAAGAGGCGGCTGAATAGAAAATTTAAAAAAAAAATTAATGTCTAAACCTTTTCTTTTCGGTTTAACCAATTATTGTTACTTATATGGAGATAAAGGAGGTTTTTAGAGATTACATTTACATGGTATGAACAAAATTCAGAATTGTATTACAGAGCAAAAAATATTCACATTCAGTAAACATGAATAAAATCGTCGTTTTCCTCACAATTTAATCATTTATGTTTATATTCACCATGTAAATGGAACCTTGAGAATTGGGAACTTTTCAAAACTCGCTGCTCTCCTTATATCCAATTTTTTGTACTATTTGATTCTGCAGAATTATTGTTTAAAAGAAATCATTGTCATTGCCACTTTAACTTTGAAAGTACTGTAACTGTTTGTTATTCTACATTATCTACATAATAAATCCAAGCATATTTGTATGAAAATATGTACATATATGAAATAAACACTAATTAGTAATTAAACTCCTAAATAAAAATTGTTTGCTTCATTGATTAGTGTTACATTACGTAATGGTTTCACTATTCATTACGCTCAACTTTATGTGCATTATCGCGTCGCTCAGTCTGGTCAATTTCGTAGTGTAACAATGTCATGGGCAACTATAAAACTACTTTATTAATTCGAAAGCAATAAAATGCAATAAGTTGTTGGTGAGCGCATAAATATTAAAGTTAATTTGTCATGAAACATCACATCATACATCCTGGAACATAAATGAATTTGTTAATTCCAGAGTTTGCTAGTTGAAAACCTGTGTAAATGTGTAGGCGGAATGGGGAATCGAACACAAAGTTTGTAAAAAGCATAGTCGGGCGTCATCAGGTCATCAGCGTATAGCTATAACATAGCGTCTGTGAAGAACCAGATTGACCCATATCCAATTTAAGCTACAATAAAAATGATCGAAATGATGTCGTAAAAACAAACAAAATGAGAAGCATGCGTAAAATGTTACTTACGAGTTTTTGAAAAACGTAAAATGTCCTATTTACATGTTTTTGGAAAGGTGCAAAATGTTCTAATTTCACGTTTTTGGAAAGGTACAAAAATTTCTAATTCCATGTTCTTAATACGTGCAAAATGTTCTAATTCCATGTTTTTGAATAGGTGCAAAATTTTCTAATTCCATGTTTTTGAAAAAGTGCAAAATGTTCTAATTCCATGTTTTTGAAAAAGTGCAAAATGTTCTAATTCCATGTTTTTGAAAAAGTGCAAAATGTTCTAATTCCATGTTTTTGAAAAGGTGCAAAATGTTCTAATTCCACGTTTTCGAAAAGTTGCAAAATGTTCTATTTAAATGCTCTCAAGACGTATTTGAAAATTTTTGTAGATAGTGGATATTTTTTTAGCTAAAAATGGATATGGGTCATTTTGGTTCTTCATAGACGATATTATATCTGCTATACTAGACTAGACGGTAACTTCAAAAACGTGAAAATAAAATATTCAAAAGTTTGAAGTTTTTTTTCAAGCATGATTCCGCGGTTCAGTAGGTACCAGCCGCCAGTTCCAGTACGGCACGGATGCAGTTACAATGCAAGTACGGGCTTTAAGGAACATATGGACCGACGGATATCAGTTGGTGCAGGCTTGCAAAAATATGATTTGCATTTATAGGTTTGTCTTGGGAGCGAAGTTTTTCGTCTGGTCTTTTGCAAACAGCGTCTCGTGCCTCGTCTGACTCTGACTGACTGACTGAGCCCAATGCTGATTTAATGGTAGTAGTAGCAAAAACAAGGAAACTGGAATATCCTGCTTAAATTAGCACAAGTTATTTACTTATGTATACCTGTTCCCATTTATTTTGCCCTATTAAATCTTCACTTTATTTGCAATTCAAGTCCCTGGATAGTCAGCCTAGTTTTACTATGTATAGCTTATAGTCTTGTATCTTAAATTGAACCCTTTTTTTTCTTTGCGTTACATAGTTTCCCATGCTTCACGTCTTCACCAAAAATATAAAGGAAGATCGTATATTCTCCTTTTCTCCTATAAGTAGAAACGATAGCGATAACGATATAAGTTACTAGTTTTAGTATGTACGCCTCCATATAGGCCTGCGTGCAAAAAAAGATAGCAAATGGAAAAATAAGTACGTGCAAATTCTTCCTTGATGCATATGCATGCATACGTAATTGTACCAATTTGTATGGTAATTCTAATTCCCCAAATGTAGCCCTACAAATATAGTACGAAAACAAATGAAATTCCCTATAGCATATAGTGTATAAAGCAGTATACGGCTAAATGGCACAAGAAAGTATAAAAAGTGCTATTGTTTTAATTTCTTTGTTTTTACGTATGCGTGAGAAGAATCTTCTTCACTACACTATCACTATATCACTATAAGAATCAGGAATCAGCACTTGACATCGTGTTATCCTCCTGATTTTAGAATTTTTGCAGTTCATACTGTAGTTCTTGCCCTAGTAGAAGTAGATAGCAAAGCATTGTTCATTTCAATTCAAAATCCGACTCACATCTTCATCTATAAGTGAAATCTACTAATCTATTATTGAGCAAACACAAACACCACCAACATCCCGTTAGAAAATGATTAACGATACTTTTATAATAATACAATAGCAATATCGAAATCAAATAAAACCAAATAAAAAATAATGGGCTGTGTTTTGTCGTTCTCGTTCTCGGTTTTATAGCCTAAATTTATAAACAAATTCGAACAGCTAAAAAATTGTAGCTTTTAATGATTGTGTTTTTTTTAACTATCAGCTAATTATTTGATTAGGTTTTACTTCTATTATTTTTAGCATCATACGACCACGACATTGCATTGTTATTGTATATATAATATCTCAATCTTCAGTTTTTATGTATTATCTATGTTTTGTCAGCCAGGAATTCTGAGTATACATACTCAAATTGAATGAGGATTCTAAACTCAAAGTTGTTGTTGTTATGTGTGTCTGTGTCTCGTGGTGGTAGTCGTTGTCGATGTAATAATAATTATAATAATTATTGCTCGTGTCGTACTCGTACAACTTGTACTCGTCTGTTTAATAGCAGTAGCAATAGCAAAGGTCTCGGTCTTGGTGTTGGTATCGTCGGAAGGAGTGCGTCAGTAGTTTTATTTCAAAATAAAAATCAAAAGGTCGGCGTGGACGGATCAGTTTATCTTTTAGATGCAAATAAGTCAGTTAGAGTGGGAATTCTATGTTCATGTCCATCACTGTCATCATACTCTTCATCAACTTTAATATTGAATTCAATTTCAAGTAGTAACCGAGTTACAGATAGTAGTAGTAGTAGTAGTAGTGGAAGTTCGAATCAAACTACAAATAATTCAACTGCTGCTGCTGTTCCCTATGAAAGTGCCTTGTGCTCTGCATCTTCTGCATTTGCATCAGCATCTCACTTACATTATCAGAATCAAGGGAAGAGGCAGAGCGTCTGTGTCGACAGTGGAAGAAGTACTTCTCGGCCCCAACCACCAATTCTCCAGTCAGTCCAGTTTGGAACTCTTGCTCAGTCACTTCTAGCAGTGCCACTGACGAAACTTGTGTCACCTCCAGGCTCATACTTTCATCAGTCCCAGCAGCCGCTCCTTCAATTTCAATTGCTATTTCAGATCAAAGGAAAAAGCCGCAATAGCAAGACTCCCTGCAGTAGTTTGGATTTGAAAAACATCAGTTCAAGTTATTTTTCAAGTTGCAGAAATTTTAGCCGTTCCTCGTCCTCCTGTGACAGTCAACCTTCATCTGTTCCAAAAATAAACATGAGTGGAGATAGTTCAAGAAAAAGCGTGGCTATTGTTGGCTCCGGTAATTGGTAAGTTTGATTTGAAGTACTTACGGTTGGATTAAAAAACTACAGAATAATTAATGAGTATTGATTATTGTTATTACGGCTACTACAAGTTGACAGTTGAAAAATCAAAAATATGGTTTACTTGGTTGTAATTTATTTAGTGCTTAGGCTTTTAGCATTTACTAGTTAGACATAATTGGCTAACAAGTTTGAAATGTTAAAATGCATGATTAAAAATAGTTATAGTTCATTTAAATGTTTAAGGCTATAAGAATATAGTTTGATTAATTTCGTTTTGCTCTTAGGGGTTCGGCAATAGCGAAAATAGTTGGTGCTAACACAGTCAAATACTCGGATGTCTTTGAGGAAGAAGTTCGAATTTATGTTTATGAAGAGTTGGTGGATGGACGTAAATTAACTGAAATTATTAATGAAGATCATGAAAATGTCAAGTATTTGCCCGGACATAAACTACCAGCTAATGTCGTAAGTTTGATTGTATAGTTAAATTAATTATATACTCTTCAAAAGTTCCATATTTACTTTATCATTCATTAGTTTCCGGCTTGTTGTTGTTTTCGATTTCAACGTTATTCGCTCGATATTTTTATCATTCGAAATTAAAAGTTAAGTACTCAATCACACTTTTAGTTTTATCGCCAAGCAATATTATCCATTGTAATTCCATCAAAGCAACTCAAAAACTTAACAACCAACGTCAACCAATCGTTAACTTTATATTGGAAGCTGCAAATACGATGCAAAACATATTTTGAAGCCAATTTATTTATTTAAATACATAGATATATATGCTCTTCGATGACGAGAGGGCTGAATTAATTCCTTTTATTTAAAAAAAATATAGGGTTTAATCAGATTCGTTTATGAACATTAGCCAAAGACCAGTATAGACCAGGTGCAGCGTGCAACTGTCTGCCGTAAATTAATTGTTTATAAATATATTATTATGTAGTAAAAGTTGTTGAGGTCTCGGTCTGTAGTAGTAGAAAAGTACACAATAAAAAAAGAGTAGTTGTAAAAAAAGAAGATCCAACCAAACCAGGTGACCTTGAATGTTAAGCTGAAGAAGTACTTACTGTGTGTTAGCTGCATATTATTTGTAATTTGTTGATACTACGTGTTTAACTGATGTACTCGCACATTCCCACGCATGCATATGCAGATTTTACTGAATACGAGAATGTTGAATGGATGGATGGATTTGTATTAACACCACGAGACCATTAATTTAATACAAAAAGCAAATATACGAAAACTTACAAATGCCCAAACAAACTGTACAGCGCAGCGTGCGGTTGAGATAATTCGCAGTAATTATTATATTATACAAGAACAGCAATTCCTCCCATCCGTTTTTTTGCTACTCTTTTTAGAGTTCTACTGTTATTATGAACGTGGTTTTTCAATTTGTTTTATTAGTACTATTCCAGGAAGAGCCACGCTGGCACGTGTGAATAGTTAATTGTTTAAGTACTCCTAATTCAGTAAGTAAAAAGTTTGTATGCGCAGCTGAGAAGATAAATTGAAGTATTCAGTGTATTCACATACCACATACATTATGTTACCACATTCGTAATTCGTAACTACTGATATGCATATTTGCTTTGTATTTTTGGTATAACATTCAGTAGGTTACCGTACAAAAAATTAAAAGCGAAGTAACGACGGAGAATATTTGTTTTTAAATATTTTTTTTAAATGCAAGTAGCAGGAGGTCTGACGATTTACTAATCCTGATTGAATTTAACTAGTAGGAGCAGACTTCGTGGGCGTGGTGATTTAACGACATTTTTAAAATAGAATATTTACTTTATTTTCAATTTATATTTCGGGATCAATAGATAACTGACAAAGCCTTTTTTACTTTGGTATTCCAAGGCTAAATGTTGAGTATCCATTTCAACATCACTTTCAACATGTAATGTGCATATTGATTGATGTATATTGTTTATTTAGAACCTGAATAGGATAGCATAGCTCTAATATTAGACGTTAGTGTTATAGAGCTGGAACTTGAACTCATATAAGTACTTGTTAACGAAAAAATCCAGGTGATACTCGGGGGGTACACTAGTTTTGGATCCGGTCCGAACACTGCCTTTTAAGTATGTTCTATGATTAAACGTAAATAAGAAGCTCGTCGATCTTTATCTGACTGTGACCTTTGAGTTGTGAGTGAGTCTTGTCTCATTTTATTTTATCTGTATGGTCATTTCCAATTTCCATTCGCCGCAATAACAGGCGTGGCGTAACCCATCTGTATTAAATTTTCTGATGGATATTAATTACTTACTGAAACTGAATGCGGCTTACTTACGGGGGCCGAGACTGTAGAATGCTCACTGCTAATGTCAATGTCAATACTTGTTTAGTAAAACAGATTAGATAATGAACTATCAACTTGCTTGCATCATAAGCCGTCGTTGTCAGTTTTAAATTCAGAAGCAGAATGTGGAAGGAGTACTTAGGCATTTTCGTTGACTGCGTAAAAACGTGTTACTGTATTTTAACAATATTTTCATATTTTTATGCTTACATAATTGTATTGAACGTATGTACCTATAGTTATGTTATGAATAGTTAGCAGTTCATTACTCACTGCTGTAGCTGTACTTTTAAGTCGTATTCAAATGTCTCAAGTTCTCAAGGTTATAGTTTATTGCACTAGATGAAAGTTAGTGTTCCAGAGTTGAAAAGCGTGTTTGGGTTATCGATAATGAAAAGGAAAAGCTAATCATAATTTTCGTTCCAACATGTGCTCATTAATGTGCTCACTGACTTCTTTGATTGCGCAAGAAAAATAAATCCATGTATATCGTTGAAATAACTTCACTGCAACCTAACTGCTTATATAAATCAATTTTTTATCATTGATCTCTATTCTACATATTCGCGTCTATTACTGTCATAATAGACGAATAGAATACACTTAGTATTAGTTATTATAGGAAGAGGAGTAAAAAAAAATCAATAATAGTTTATGTACCTTCAACGGTAATATTAATGATTTTTTAATTTTAAGAATTAGTAAGACGGTATAGTTTTTACAACAATGCATTGTGGTCTTGTGGTCTTTATGGCTTTGAGCTCCATGGAAAGAACGCGCTATGGTATTATTATGAGTTGTAAAAAGCTTCCTAATTCGAATTCCGTCAAAATCATCAAAGTCGAACTCGAAAGGTATCGGTTTTCCCAGGGTTAAAACCAAACACACTCAGCTGTTTTATAAAAAAAACTTCAAAACTTGTTATATATAACGTATTTAAAAAGATTTTCAGCTCCGACCACTTCTCACTTGGTTTTTCCAACTTCTTTATTTTCCTGCTTGAGGAAAGTTGTCAAGTCTTTGAGAGAAAATGTAATACCTAAATATTTCCTTGTAAAAATAGGTAGAAATAAAACGTAGCTTTCAAACAGAGCTTTTGAGACTTGTTAAAGTGAAGTAAGCACGCGCCTCCTTTCTTCCTTCCCAAAGTTTTCCGTTTTCTTTTATAAAAGTTGAACTGAACATATACAAATATAATTTTTTTGGACTCTTCATAAAATGTAAAAAATATGTACGAGGTACCTACTTTGGCACCTTCAACCTATACATGCTTTTCTTTGACGGGATTATTTAATTATTTATTCCTACGTATATAATCAATATAATAATGCCGTGTATGAACTTGTGCAACCTCTACATGAAATAGTACTAATTTGTTAGGCTCGCTTGAACTTTGTGGTTAGCATAAATAATATCGAAATGTATCGTATTTCCCCCAAATATTGTAATTATGTACCTACCTATGTAGGTATGTACTGCAGAACCTAAATGTTAATAGTATGTGTTACATTAAATAATTTCATATAAATTTAAATATTCTAGGTGGCTATTCCGGACGTTGTGGAAGCTGCAAGCAATGCCGACATCATAATTTTTGTTTTGCCTCATCAGTTCATCAAAAATACATGCCAGCCTTTGGTTGGCAAAACAAAACCAGGAGCTTTTGGTCTCTCTCTCATCAAAGTAAGTGTTAACATGTGATCAGACAAAATAATGGCTGTGCTTAGTACCTACCTAGTTAATAATATTCTATTTGATGCAAATTCAGTTACATGATTATATATTACAAATTTGTTGTTTTTTTAAAAAATAATATAACATTGTATAGCTTCATTTTGATTACCAATTAAAGAAATGTAAACCATTAATTGCAGTAAATAATTAATGGATTTTATGTAGGGTTTCGATATTGCCGAAGGAGGTGGAATTGACTTAATTTCACACATTATCACAAGATTTTTGAAAATTCCATGCAGTGTTCTAATGGGTGCTAACCTCGCAAACGAAATCGCCAATGAAAAATTCAGTGAAACTACTATAGGTAATTAATTAGGAGTAGCAACTGATACTTTAATCTAGAAAACTATGACTAGCGAAGTGAAAACTTTATACAATAGTATTGCATTTAATAAAATTTAAAATGTGATTCTGTAATATTATGTAAGTACCATCTATTGCGCAAATTTCGGGAGCAGAACATAATTATATTACAATATAAAAATAGCTCAATAATTTTATGCTGGCAGGAACTCACGATGTAGAGCAGGGACAAATTCTACACAAGCTGATTCAAACCGATTTTTTCCGAGTCGTCGTTGTTGCAGATGTGGAGACTGTTGAAATATGTGGAGCTTTGAAGGTTATTTTATGCTCAATAAATTAAATAATATATGTATACTTGTAGCATGCTTGAGTATGTAATTCGTAATTTCAATTTAAAATGCAACAAAAGCGCATTACCTAACTACGTACTTCCTTTTCTTATATTTTCGGTCATAGAAATTTATATTCAGGTTTTGAGGTTTTCTAAAAGTATGTACCGATTTGTAATTTGGTAATATTTACTTCTTAATTATTGTTTGGCAGAATATTGTTGCAGTGGGTGCTGGTTTTGTTGATGGCTTAGAATATGGAGATAATACAAAGGCAGCTGTCATTCGACTAGGACTGATGGAGATGATCCGATTTGCTCAGGTTAGTTACTGTTTTAATAAATACAATAATAATTTTTAACCTTAACTCATAACATATATATGCGGAGTCGTTGTTTCTGACTAGAACCCTTATATCAGTTGGTTGAATTTCTAATTTATCGTTTTTACATTCAATTTTTTCATATTCATAGGAATTTTATGGAAGCAACAAATTGTCAACTTTCCTTGAGAGCTGTGGTGTAGCTGATTTAATCACCACGTGTTATGGGGGAAGGAATAGGAAAGTTTCTGAAGCCTTTGTTCGTACTGGCAAGGTAAAATTGTTATTGTTGTACTTGTATTTATTTTACCCTTCTAAATTTTAGAGGAAGTCTTTAAATTATTTCGTAACTTTATATTATTTGCTCTGTTCTTACTGGCTCATTATTGTATATGAAAGTTCATAGGTAAATTACACAAATATTTACCTCGGATGTCTCATTATTGAATTGCTGATTTTTTTTCTTCCTTGATTTTTAGACCCTTGCAGTATTAGAACAAGAAATGTTGAATGGCCAGCGTCTCCAGGGCCCGATGACAGCTTCTGAAGTTCATCACATGCTGGAATCACGAGGACTTTTAGACAAGTAATAATAGCGTTTCAGCTGCTAATTAAGCTCAAATCATCACATTTTGATTGTATAATCAAATAAATATATATTGATGATTTATAATCATCATTTATATACTTAGAATTTATTTATGCATTATAACGTGTTGAATTTTAAAAAGTTTAAATTTTATTTAAGAATGTATTGTCTTGTATACTGAGCTGTGAGGCTATTGCAATTGTGCAACAGTGACTTAATAAAGTTTTTCTCTATTTAAAGTTTAAATTCATAAGTTTGTGTGAATTCAATAATAAGAATTTCGAACGGTAGCGGTGTACTATATTTATATTATACATACATATATTCGAAATTGTATTTTTATATCGTTTGATGCACTTAATATATGGGAGTGTGATTGGTTCTACAATTAAAATTGAATTTCGTTCCAGATTTCCATTATTTACTGCCGTTCACAGGATTTGTGCAGGAGAGCTGGAACCAAAGGATTTGATCGATTCCATTCGTAATCATCCAGAGCACACGTAAGGAATCATATGTATTTCAAACTAAAACTATATAGGATTTTATTGCATAAAGACAAATACGGATTAACAACTGAATGAAAAATCAACTATTTATAATTTGTAGAGTGTAGATATTCGAGGTATATTATAAATTAATTTAGAGGATAATTAAACAGTACCAGATACAGTTAAGTAGTATACAAATTGGGAACTCTGTGATCTGTGCGGATTGAATGTGTGTGCAGTACTGAATATTGAATCAGTAATACTCAATTCATTAAATCCTATTTTAAATTTTTTAAATTTTATTCATATTTGGTAGTTTCGAACTGCTTAAACATTTTAATTTTGATGCAAATTTGTAATTTTGCACTTTTCGCTTTTTTAGTATTAATTTAGTAGGACACACTAAACTGCAATCCAAAAGACTTATTTTTTAAATTGCTATCTTGGGGGGTGCGTTCGACGGAGTTGTTAAGACATTTTTGATTTTTTTCTAAATGCATAATGCATAGTTGAAAAATGGTTTCAATTTTAAGTTTCAGTTGCGTTTTTCTAGTCAGATGCTTGTTAGTATGTAATATATTCTTACTAGTTAGTATAGGTGCAGAAATGAAAATTTAATACTCTTTTATTTTGCTTTTAGTTAATTATGTAATATTTAAATCTTTTATGCTAAAAACGTACTGTATACTCACTCACAAGAACTTGCCATAGTTGATTACATAATTATTTTGCTTAATTAATTTTGTTTGATTTTGATTTTGTAGATCATCCAGTATGAGTAAATCGTCATTGTAGATTTGTCGAGTTTGTCAAGTACGAGACTGTCTTTTAATTTCTAGAAAACTAGAAACTGTGACCGTTCCTCTGTTATTTCCTAACCTTAATTCACAACGATAACAATAAAAACTAATGAATGCTAAAAAATATTGGATGTACACATTGGCAGTTAGCATTCAAAGTAGATACCAAATTACCTAAACCCAGATGATAGTAGTGCAGCAGGACATTGCTTACAACATATTTATAACGTACAACGTTTAGTACTAGTATGTAGTGCTCCGGTTCAAATATATTTGTAGTGAATTGAAGATGCAAAATGCAAACCTTTGACCGTCATTGGTTTGATTTCGTTGTTCGTTCAGATATAACCGAATAGACTAACGTTTCTGCAAGAATAAGAATACCGATGTACCTACCTACAATCTACGAATTATTCACCTCAACCTACCAAAACCAAAACCAATATATGAAAAAGTGAAACTTAAGATGTAAAAATACGATTGATAAAACCATGGATATTATATTACTACTACAATGGAGATATGAGAACCGGGCCGAAGCTAACATAAACGTGATTAAGAGTGCAATTATATTATGAATTTGATTAACAATCAGTCATCATCATACGAGCCTAGTGTGAAGATGATATTATTATGATTACGAGAATAATTGAAATATTCGTTGATTTATTGTGAGACGAGTTGAGGTGTGGGAGAGGCACACAATAATTAATGGAGAAGATAAAGAAAAAATGATGAAGTTGGAGTAGAAATCCATTTAGTTAATACAAAGAAACCCAAAAGGATAAAGTAGTTCATAATACATAATATACATTTTTTTCAATATATAGTTCAACAAGGCTTTATGAATACGTCTCAAAGTTAATAAGTAGCAGAGGCTTTGTTAAATTCAAAATCTTGTGGGCCTATGTGTGTGGAGAACGTTAGATTTCTTTTCTGAACTTTTTTCTCTTATGCTATATTACGGTTAAATATATATATGGAACACGTAACTCAATAACCATTTATTTAGGGGAAAATAAATATGTAAAAAACGAAATGGAAAAGACTCATAGTTTTCTATAGCAGTGGCGTAATTAATTATATAAAGAAGTAGTTGACAGTTGGATATATTTGAAAAGTAGAATATCTTTATTTTTTAGATGAAAATTGAAGCTTTCAAACTTTTATTGTGTTCAGGAAGAAATTTATAAATGGAAGTTTTACAAACGCGGAAAAGGGAAAATTAAATTTATTAAGATTTCTTCCAACCACCATCACTACACTTGTAGTAATAGGACCTTACGTAAAAAGCAAATTAAATTAGTTATATTTTGTTAATTAACTTAGATGTAGCATAAAAATATAGATAGGTGCACAAATAATGTCTATAGGTAAGGCGCAAGACGAGAGCTAACAATTAGGAATGAGTAAAGAGTAAATGTCTCGTCAATTTTGAAAGCGAATAATAATATACGAATACTATGTAGTACAAGCTAAGGTGTGCTTTGTCTACTGTTTGCGAGTCCCAACTGGGATTTCACGCTGTATAGGATTTCTCACCTATTTTACTTTTTTAAAAAAAGACTACTAAAAATAAAGGAAGACTACCAGGAATCGAACCCGATTAATCTGATTGCCGGTCAGATTTATTTTTTTTTAAAAAAGTAAAATAGGTGAGAAATCCTATACAGCGTGAAATCCCAGTTGGGACTCGCAAACAGTAGACAAAGCACACCTTAGCTTGTACTACATAGTATTCGTATATTATTATTCGCTTTCAAAATTGACGAGACATTTACTCTTTACTCATTCCAGCACAAATAATGTCTTATTGTTACTTTGTTCTTTGCGTCTATAACTCGTCTGCTGTGTCTTTGCTATGTAATGTGTTGTGTTGAGTTTATTGATTGTCCCTTCATGAAAAAAAACCAATGAAATATAGTTTTGTCAATTTGGTCGAGTATTAATACCTTCCGAACTTGTTAGCTGTTTTGAAAACTTAATGAAAATTTATAGTGCTTGTTTTTTTAACATAGTCATGTTATTACAGCTATAATTACCTAATTATTATTATTTTGTTATTACAATTGAAATTTGAAACGTGCAAAATGAATGAATAAAAAAGAGTAATTACCTATCACACAAAAAACTATGTACAATGAACTTCATCTTTGACACTGTTGTGCGATGATGACTCCTTGATTTTCATTTTTAAGTTGTTTATCAAGTATTACGATAATTTATTAGTATTATTATATGACTCCGATTTCCCATTTTAAAATAATTAATTTGGTAATATTATTGATTAAAATTTCAGGAGACAAAGCAACGTCGTTCTTAATTCTCGACTATAGGTCAGTGTCAGTATAATGATGTGTGTGTGAGTGAAACTTTACTAACTTATTTTGGAAAGAATAGATTTAATACTAATAATTAATATATACCTATATAATAATATGTTGCACCTTTCTTCTATTGTCACCATTAAGGGGATAATTTTTGCTGACATCACCCATATTTACAGTTTATATTTATACAATATAATAATTACTAGCCAAAACCTTGGATTATTTGAATTATAAGACTGGGTTTGAACAGCAGAAAAATATGGATTTTTAATTATAATAAAATATAGAACTAAACCGAACCGTGCAGTTTGACACGAAGTTTAGAACTTATCGTTAGATGTATGAATGTAAATAAGGTTTATGTATAGGATTCAATCAATTCAATGACTCCAGTACTTCAATTCAAACAGGAACAGCATGAAAACATGGATTCTTCTTCAGCAGCAGTTCAAAAAATGAAACATGCAATTGTAATAGACGTCTATTGATGTGATTTCAGTTTGAATCTAGCCAGAACCTATCAGTATCACCCCTAATATTTCAACAGTTACAAGCTAATTCATAATTAATTAAATTGATATTTTGATATATCTATAAGTTCATCTTTAAAAATAAAAATTACGACTCTGAAAATTCCAAAGTCCGCAGTTCATAATTGATTGCCAACAAAAATTACAAATTATGTAGTACTACTGAATTACAAACAGTTAAAGCCACAAGATAGACACATTTAAGTTTTCGTTTTATTAAGGTTGATATTATTACACATATTTATCTTTTAAACCTTACCCTGTAATTTTGTGAATAAAATTCAATCAAAAACAAAAGAAAAATCACATAACTTTGAAGCAAAATTACATTTTGTATAACCATGAGGAAAAGAGACTACATAAATTACGATCTTCACTAGTAATAGTTTAATAGTAGTAATTTAAAATTTGTAATAATACAAAAGAATTACACCACCATCCTTAGCCACCATACCGTTTTAATACCTGCTTATTTAGGTACTTTGGCACTTCTTCATTAAGTACCTACTTATAGTAAACTTATTATTACAAGATTATGCAGAAAATACGAACGATGCGAAATAAAAGACACTTACTTACACCATGCTATGCTATATGCATTAGAAATGGGTTTCCAGATATTAGAAAGAAGTATAATTAGGAAGGTAGAATATTCGGAAATATTTGAATAGATACCATAAGAGCATAGCATAATACAGATTTTAAGGATCCATACAGATTTGTAATCTAGTTTCCTAGACGTATCGATTTGATATTAATTTTCCTCATCTTTGGCATTCCTTGCAGTTTGTCTAGGCACCTTTGAGAAATCTAAATCAATTGAAATAAAAAAAAACAATTATTTTAATTACACTCATATATAATAGAAAATGAGCAAGCATTCATGTTAGCTGAGACTATGAATATACCATATAAAATGGATACGGAAAAACAAGTTAAGTCATATTTATTGTTTGATATGTTTGGAATCACTTACACGACTACTGTTAACATAAAGTTCTTCAAGGTTTGACATATGAAATAGAATAAAATATCCAAAAATGTCAGATATTTCATGATACGGCTCGTTTGATGTATTAGACGCGCTACTAGATTTTACATTGATGCTCAGCCTTTTCAAGTCTAAAAAAATTGAAATGGAAAATATACACAACAATTAATTTACTAGCATTTTGAAGTAACAAAAAACGGCATTTTATGATTTTACAAAACAGTTTAAAGATAAAATATAACGGCACTTGCAGCTGTTAGACAAGACCAAGCAAAACCACAAAATAAAACAGTAGCATAATGAATGGATAAAGATAAAAAGCAACTCACTTGGGAGTTTGGCAAGCCCGTCCAAAGGAGTCTGTCCCTCCAACGCAGGTTGAATGACTGGGAACAGATCTGTCTGAGGAAGATTCAAAAGAATATCTCTCACTGTTCCTCGACTAAATCCTGTAAAAGCTGAATCAGGTAAGGAGCACCGTTTGTCCAGGTGAACCTCTAACTCTTCCAAACTTGTCCAGAAAGTCCAGAATGTTTGTATCGTTCGCATATCATTAATATCTACCGATATTCTCGTCACAGATGGAAATAAAAGATATAGTTTCCACAAATTGACCTGATTTTCTGTACTGTGGCTGTCGTCAACGTAATATATTTTATTGACAGTGACACATCGATTTCCGGGATGAATATTTCTTGGATCTGGTAATGGTATCGTCCAATTATGATAGGATCGATACGCCCTCACAATAATGACTTGCAAACGTGGCAATTGTCTTGAGTAGTGAATACCTCCCCATTCTAAAGAATGTGTCCAGAATTCCAACTTGACCAAGTTGGGCATAATGAAAGGAAATGTGAAATTTAAAAATACTGATCTACAGGCAGATGGTCTACCAATCAAAAGATATTTTAAAGTCTCTGACTGTTGAGAAAGAAGTTCAAAAATTGTTGCATGTGTTGCTTCTGGGGATAAACTTTCTAATGTTAATTTCTCAAGTTTCATTCCATTCGCTGAAAAATAGTTTAAGTATCTTAAATTTGATTCATGAAGTTGTGAAATTTTTAAACATTTAAGTTTTTGGAATTGCGGACCCAAGGAATGAAAGACGACATCAACTAATTCAAAACTAGAATTTGTGTCGCGTATAAGTAAACTTTTGAGATGAGGTGAGGCGGAAAATAAACTTTGAAAAAACTGTGAGCTGTAGCGAGCTGAGGTCAGATGAATCTTGATTTTTTGAAGTTTGGGTAACGTAAAGTTAACATGTCCACCACTACTAGTTACTTTTGGTTGAAACAGTTTTTCTGTTTAGAGAAATAATAGACAAAAATATTTAATACGGTAAATAAAAACGTATACTGACAACTACAACAGAATTTTAATTACTAAAACTTAAGACAATAGATTTTAGATCACTGTTTTTAGTAGCTTTATATAGTAGTAAAAATTACCCAAACAGGCCGATATTTCCGTAGGCAATGTTCCAATACATAAAGTATTCAAATTTTTCATCGAGTATAATAAATCCTGAAAATTCTTCAATGTAATGTTAAACTCATTATTGTTGACAAGTGACAAGTGAGTCAATCGATGTCCATAGTTTTCAAAAATATTTCTTGGATACAAACGATTCATAGAAACTCCGTTCAGAAGTATTTTTGACCAGAAAAAAACCCCTTCCCCCGTCCCAAATGTTCCCACAAAATCATTCCAATTTTCAACTGTAAGATTTAAAACTTTATTCTCAGTCAACATTCGGCTTTGAAAATGGGGCGAGGCTAGGCACTGCCATTGACGGCATACAAGCCGGGCTGTGGATAATGAGTCTGTTGACATCTTCTTGAACATGGTTGAGAGAATCTAGAATTTCGTAATAAATATGCATATAAAATTATAAAGGTTATCCGCCATCCCTGGGCAAGGAGAAAAGAAACAAGATACATTTGAATATTTATTTAGACTAAGGACACGGAGCGGTTTTTTCCAACAATACATTGCAATAAAAAGAATACTGTTAGGTTTTGGTCATTAGACATTATCGATTGTACAACTGCACTTAAGTCTGAAGTCAGGAATACATAAGATATACTTATACAATCGGACAACAGAAGACGAACGAATAGCAAATGGCAATAAAGGGTATTAAGTGGATATCTATCTATGATCAGGCGTGTACATTCGATAACTCAATTTTTAATGGAAAAACATTAGCACTGATAGTGGACTGAGTGGACACGTTACGTACATCATGCATAGAAAAATCAACCCTATTCTTCGATGCAAACAAAAGGAATTCCTTTACAGTTGGTTCTAATGTTTCGCTGTTAAAAATTGAGTGATCACAATAAATGATCCACCCCGTACTTAAAAACACATTTTAGCAAGCAAACATTTAAAAATGTTAAATTAGTGAATAATGTATGATATTATGATATAGCATAGCTCACCACGTCAACCATGAAAGGATTTTGTGCCGTAACGGTACTCATGATGAAAAATAAAAATGTGGTTTGACAGTTTGAAAATGTAAAGTAATCTTTAGTATTATTAGTATATCAGGTACTTTTTATTATTTTAAAGTTTCCATTTTAGGTGAAGATAATAGCAAGTACTTTCAACTTTAGTATATATTTTGAAGTTAAATGAGCTTAAACTTAAACTGACAGACAGTGCCTACTCCGTGGGGTCTTGCACTATCAACTATAATTAGTAGGTAGCAGCAACTTTACTAATCGTAAGATATAACTGTATCACAGATTCCAATAAAATTGCAATAGGTATTAAGTATTGCAGAAGCAGTTGCAGGCTGAAACTGAACTAACGTTTAAAATAAAAACAACTAGTTAAATTGAAATCGTAAAATTTACTCTTTTACACTGTAAATTTTGCAATGCGACATTATAAATATATTATAGCATACTAGGTACTACTAGTTTATTATGTGTTACCATGCATAGGGGATAGTTCGCAAATAATGTCAATCTTTTAGGATTTATGCAAACAGCTATCTTTAAGATGGATTGCCATGAATACCTGACTAGACCCACTAACAGCCCCGAGTACATCATCAATGGACGACTTCTGATGTATCTCCAGATTGTTCATACATAGCTATTAGATATCTAGTACTATTTAAAGGCTATGGCAGAGCTGGGCAAACGAATTGCCCTCGCACTCCGCTCCCCTCTTTTTCAAAAATTATGTATGCATAATTTGTCCCTCAAACCTCCCCTCTTTTGGACCTAGTGCGCTCGCACTCCGCTCTTTATATAACCTCTTAAAATTCTTTGCCCTCCCCTCGCACTCAAGAGGGCCCTCTTTTTCCCACTAATCAGAAATCCTTGTCTCTCAATCAAGATAGGGAAAGTTCAATTCTATTGAAAAAAAACTTCGAACAAAAAAAATAAAAGTCGCTGTAATGGATGGTCCATAAATGATGTCACCCAAATTGTAACGTTTTTAGGATCCACCCATCCTAATGTCATCACTTTAGCACTGCAAAATTCGTTTTCGAAATTTTTCACGATTATCACTCATTCTACTTTTCGAAACCAACCTATTCTACTGAGCAGCTCTGACCGGATGTTTTTTAAACATAAATGTTAAATGAAGAATAATTTGCAGGCAAAACAACAATTTATCTAGTCCAAATGAAAGTGATGATTACAGATAATTTTCTGGCAGGAAAATGATTGTATGAGTAATAAGCTGCCGTTTCTATGCATGTACTCGAAGTTCCTTTATATTAGCAGCGTAATATGACTTTTGCGCATGAGGGAGGTAATTAGCCATTAAGGCAGAGCGGGAGCGGAACTACAGCGGTCAGAATCTGCAATCTCGGATGCCTTTTAGGGTTTTTTAAAAAGAGTGGAGTGATTCAAAAGAGCTCGGTGGTATTGCCCTCCGCTCCCCTCTTTCTAGCACTCCTGATTTTTATGCACTCGCACTCTTTTTTTGGAGGGCTGCTTATAGTAGATGCACTCGCACTCCGCTCCACTCAAAGAGGGGAGCGGAGTGCACAAAAGAGGGATGAGGGCGCTCTCCCCTCCAGAGGCTTGAACAGCTATGGGCTATGGTTCATATCCCAAAATTTAAATTACATATTTCCCGCATTTTGTGGTATGTCTTATTGGCTGGAGGGAAAGTCAGCGATTCGCTCTTTTTCAATCTTCTCTGTCGTTCTCGTGCATTAAACCGAGAGTCGTTAAAAGGAAAGGCGGTAGTTTGTTGAACGAAAGGAAGGAATGGGGATGGGAGATGGGAAAAGGCTTATTATTTATTTATAATTTCTTATAATCACTTAGGTTTATTATTGATTATTGGGGAAATCGGACTCGGGATTCCTTTATTAAGGGTTTAGTTATTCAGATTTTATACGAACACGAGACTTTGTTTTTTGCTAAAGTCCCAGATTAATTTTGTGTCGCTTGCTATGTTTGATAGTTCTTGCCTTTCTTTCTTGTAGTACTACATCTTCTTTCTGTGACAGAGCCAGTAATTACTTACTAAATACGTATTTTAGATTAATACTGAATACATTCATTTTCAAAGTTTTTATAATATGTGTAACTAATTCAAGTTACTTATTATAAACATAAGACGTGTGGACGTGTATTTGTTTTATTAGACAGTCATTTCAAATTTCAACCCTGCCTTCATCATTCAACATTCTAAAGCGGTAAGTACATAAGTAAAACTCTCATGCTCTATTTTTGGCATCTCCACTTCACACTCACCACTCACTTGTGACTTGGTACTTATAATGTTTTATAAAATGGCTTAAGTTTCTGTTAAAAGTAACAAAACTAATGTTGAATGTGTTACTTACTTGAAATGAACACAATGATTATACATTATCAAATATAGCTGTACTGTCAACTGTTACTAACGATAAAAGTTAGAGTTAGTAAACTCAGATAATTATTGTAAATGGAATTTAAAGCTATTTCAAAATTGCGCTGTATAATTATTGCAGAGTCGCAACTCTCGTAATATACAACCAACAAAATAAATTATAGGCCTCAATTATTTGTGGGATCTTTACTATTTCTGATCAATCTTACATCGTATTTACTGTCCCTACACCCGATGAGCAGCAACCTACTTCAGCAGCATTCATCCTACTTTCAATTTGATGCCCCTGTTTAAGTGCATTTGAGACTGTTTCTTATTATGCATTAATCAAATGCCTTTTTATTTTGGTAGGAACAATGGCTTCTCCCCCAGATTTATCACAGCAAGACACTGAAGCATGCGATGATAGCAGCTCCTCCGACGAGGATAGTTTTGATATCAACAATGACTCTATGACGAATGACACATTTCAACGAGGGAGTCAAAAGCTTGCACAGGAGAAAGAAGTTATGATAAGGCCCAATAGGAATATTTTTGAATCGGAAAAGGAAGGAGAGGATCCGGAAACGTCAGATGAAGATGATACCGAGGATACATTTGATATTCACAGGAATACCATCACCAACAGTGTGCTAGAGCGCTATGAAAAGAGAAAAGGTGCTGTGGCACCCCGAGAGCGACCTGTTCGACCAAACGCAGCTCTTGCTTCGGAAACAACCGATACGTTTGAAGAGACGGATTCTTTTGATGTGCGTGATAACGCTTGGACTGAAAGTTTTCATGACCGTGTTAAGAATAAAATTGCATCAGAAGGACCGCGTCCGTGCCCTAACCGACGAAGAGTACCTTCGGTCTCCACGCCAGCTGTAAATTCCGAAAATGTATCTGGTAGTCAAGATGAAGAAGATTCTTTTAATGTGCGTGACAACGCTTGGACTGAAAGTTTTCAGGAGCGTGTTAAGAATAAAATGGCATCAGATGGGCCGCGTCCGCGCCCCAACCGACAAAAGGTACCTTCGGTCTCCACGCCAGCTGTAAATTCTGAAAATGTTTCTGGTAGCCAAGATGAAGATGAGACGGATTCTTTTAATGTGCGAGATAACGCTTCGACTGAAAGTTTTCAGACCCGTTTTAAGGATAAAATTGCATCAGAAGGACCGCGCCCCCGCCCTAGCAGTCGAAAGATACCGTCGGTCCCCACGCCAGCTGTAAATCCCGAAAATGTGTCAGGTAGCCACGACGAAGAAGAGACGGATTCTTTTAATGTACGAGATAACGCTTCGACTAAGAGTTTTCAGCCCCGTGTTAAGAATAATATGACATCAGAAGGACCAGGTCTCCGTCCTAGCAGTCGAAAGATACCGTCGGTCTCCACGGCAGCTGTCAATCCCGAAAATGTGTCTGGTAGCCATTGTGATGAAGAGCAGGATGCTGATGATGAAGGTAGCTCGAGTATAAATCATAGATCCGTTGCAGAAAGCATGTTAAAAGTTGTTAGCGTGAAAGGAACATCAGCTACACCCACTCGTCCCGACAGACGGGCAAGTTCTACTCCAACCTCTAACACTGATAATACTGTAAACGATGAAGATGAAATTTCTGAAGACGAGGAACTGGAACAACCCCACTCTCCGCAACATCGTAAGATACCATGAAATTAAATAATCATTCTTAGTTTTATGAATTAAGGAACATAAGGGCGTAGTATATATTAACCAGGGGTTTATTAAAGCCTGGCTTTTTTGCAAAAAACCAGCCAATGGCTTTAATTGGTTTTAAATGGTTTTAAATAGTTTTTTTGGCTTTAATGGGTCTTAATTGGTTTTAATTTTCCACGACTCGCAAACTGATTAAAATAAATGAGTAAATAAGAAAATATGTAGCGTATAACAATATCAAGCAGAATTGAACTTAATTTGAACACTGTAGAATTTATTTTTTAAATAATAATTGTTTAATTCGCAAATATATTATTGGGATTGATAAGTCCAAGGCAAAAGGTTTTGCAGGCAAATGGGCAGTGTAAATTAAATGTACACAATAGGCAGTATGAAATTTAAAATTGAACTTTTATTTTGACTAAATATTTTGGTAATACTTAGGAGTAGGCGTTTCGTAGTAACTGCTACGTGAAAAACACACTTATTTTCTTCTTCCAAGACGTCTGCGTTAAAGGACACAACATAGGGCTGATCATCATCTTCGGGAATAGTGACTCGCGTTGAACACCACTCGGTTAGATCACTAAGATATATAACTGTATTGTTCACTTTGCTACGTTCACCTTTTAAATACTGGCACAGCTTCTTGTTTATTGGGACGACGCAAAGTTCAAGTGATTCCATAGATCGTAGCATTCCATTTGGTCTTGTTCGTCCTTGCTGTGCTAGATGCTTAGCACCTTCTTTCTGAGAATGTGTCAGCCCTGACTTGGTTTTCAACGGTAAATTACTATGATTCATGTCTTCTAGGTCAAAATAAGATGTGCTTCCTTTACCTTGGGTATATATACACAAGCTGAAATTTTGCCTGACAACTCTTTCTATGAACAAAACAATAGTAAACTGAAGTAGTCACCGATAAATCCCCGAAAGTTGACGTGTTGGAATACCTCCTCTTCCACTTATCTGCAATACTTTTCTGAGCGTCATTTAATGATTCGTAAGATTTGACAAGCTTCCAAGTATTAACTGTCTTAAACCTAGACGACGCCTGTGAAGACATGTTGTACTGACAGAATATAGAAACGGACTGAGAAAAAACTTGACTAAAAAGCCATACATCTATTACGTAAACTCATTCAAATTCAAATTTGTTTAGTCATGATGCATTAGTTATGCAAAACGTATGGCAAGGAATAAGAATTTTTAATACTGCCAATAAACGCAAAATAAAGAGCAATTTTGTGATTTTTTTTACGAAATTCGACACTACTGCCAATAGCATTGTTTTTAAATAACTGCCAGGTTACTGCCGTTACCCTTTTTGGGACTGCCCATTACCTTTATTTTTTAAATAATAATTGTTTAATTCGCAAATATATTATTGGGATTGATAAGTCCAAGGCAAAAGGTTTAATAGTTGACATAAATTCGTCTTTAACCCCTCAGTGCAGGGTAATCCGAACTATCTTTGCTTATAACTGGATCTTCCCATCCTGGGCTTCAATAAATACCCTAAATGCAGAAATATTTGGTTTTCTCCAGACTTTAGATTTCGAAGTGGATGCATATGTAGCCATTTCGGTTTAGAGCTACACAAATTACTACCACTGAACTGTTCACTAGTTACTTCCAGCTAATAAGACAAAAACGAGCGACTTAAATGGAATGTGAAGAAGGTATTAAATGAGTTTAATACCAAGTAGGATAGAGTCGGGTAGTTGTGATCGCTCAGTTTTTAACAGGAAAACATTAACACAGACAGTATATGACTTTCTTATATCGAAGAATAGCGCTAGTTCTTCCGTGCTGTAAATGCTTTTAAAATAGTCGCTAACGTTTTCTTGTTAAAAACTGAGCAATCACAATTACCGGACCGATCACAATTAGAAGACTTTACCCTACCATTCCATTTGTTGTGCTGAACAACGATGAACAGCAAAATTCGGGTTCATTGTTTTTATAGTTAAATGCCCGCGCAGTATATTCACTATGACTTTCACAATATTTTATAATTTATCGCATTCATTGTATTTATCGTTTAGCGTTACTGCAAATTCAAAGTGGCCGTTCTCCAAAACCTGCTAAAAAGTAAATAAGTGACCGTTCATCACGTTTCAGTGCACTTGAAAACATTGATTATGCTTTTAATAAAAGGTGGAAAACTGCCACTTTGCATTTACAGTAACGTTTTTTGTTTGGAATTTGGCGGAAAACACCAAGAATGTTCTATTTTAAATAATTAAAGCCAATTAAACCAATTAAAACCAATTTAGGCCATTTAAGCCAATATTTTTACTTTTTCTTGGCCGGTTTAAACCAATTAAAGCCACTGGTTTAAACCAGTGGTTTAAATGGTCGACAAACCCTGATATTAACCTGTTTTAATGTCGTGTATTTGGTTAATGTTTTAATTTTTTAAATGCAGATGAAGGCGAGATATGTTTGGAAGATGGTGATAGGGATATTGTTGGTGGTCTTGGAGTAACTCACATATCTGCATCAGATTCACCAGGTACTGGGGATGAAAAGGAGCTACCCATCATGACCAGAACGCCGCAACCTGCACTGAACACTGAGCAAAGTCTCCGGGAGAGAGATGTTGTCACCAAGAATTCATTAAACCATGGGCATAAATCCAAGTCTCCCACACCTCAGCCCGTCCTTGGGTCAGTAGTCGAAGACCATGTTAAAGATGAAAGTAATGGTGAGGAGAGTGAGGATGAGGGCGTAAGTATTTTTAGTGAAATGGAATCTAACATGTGTTTGACAACATCGACGATACCTGGGGAAATTAGCGCCGATCTTTCTCGTCCCAGCTCTCGCGTTGTCCAACATAATTTCGTGTCTGATTTAAGGATAAGAAATACATCCCGTACCAAAATAAGTGCTAAATCAAAATCAGGATCAGATGCTAATAGTACCTCCACGCCATTTGCAAACTCAGCACAAGAAACTCCGCCAGAACCAGATCGGACTGGCAATGGTTCAGAATCAGACCGTATGGAGACTGGTAATGGTTCAGAATCAGACCAGGACCAGATGGAGACTGGTAATGGTAATGGTTCCGAATCTGAACCTGAACAGACAAAATCCAAGTCAAGTCTACGGGTGCCTTCAGAGTTAGCAGGTAACTCCAAAGGCCAGTCTCTGAATCTCCTTGAATCGGAACCTCAATCAACTACGGATCCAGAGACAGTGGAAGTGAGTCACAGCATCTATCGAAATCAACACATTGGTAGTGTGAATGGAGAACCTTTTACTTCGAAGAAGTCTGTTCCGCAGAAGAATGAGGAAAAAAACGACGCGTCGCTCAATTCGGAATCTGAAATTAGTGGTGAACTCTCTCACGTATACAGTGAGTCCAAATCTAATATTCAATTGAGCTCTCATCCGAGTAAAAGATTTCCTGCAGATACCTCGAATCAATCTTCCGCCTGTGCCACACTCAGCAAATTGGGACAAGCTTCATTTTCGTCAATCGAAACGTCAGAAAGTTTTGTAGTCCCCTTGGTCCCACCTTCATCTTCTAACAGCAGTACTAACACCAGCAGCAATATAGTACAAGCCGAAGCGAGAGATGATACTTTTCACTTTTTACATCTCCTACATCAAGCAGTTCGTCTCCAGAGGGAAGAGGCAATTCCGAATGAAATCGAAAATGTCGATAGTTTACTCCAAGATTGTCCTATCTGTAAGTTCCACTTTAATTTCTAATATAACATTCGTATAAGGTTTCTAATAAAAGCTAATCACTCTCAAATAACTCCCCCTTGAGTTTGCTCAAACTTTGTCGCAAAACTCGGGAGTTACTGGGGAGTCTCTGGAGTTACATAAAAGTTTTATGGAGGGGTAAAGTGATAAGATCGTGGACGTCGGGAGTTAAATCAAGCAACTTTGTAATACGTATTTTCTTTTGTTTAATTTCAGCCGACTCAGGTTTCAAGCTAAAATCAGCCAACTTCCTGCCTGCAGTGTTTCTCAAAGTGAGCGATAAGAGGAAAGCTGAAGAATTTTTGTTGACTAAGAAGAAAAAATCGGAAGAGAGGCTGGCTAAGGCTAAGCTCCATTTGACCGTGTCATCTGAGTCAGAGAGTGAGATTGAGCCAGAACCTCGGCCCCAACGTTTTAGTCGAACAAAACCGCGGAGTGAAAGTAATCGGCCTCTCAAGCATCCGTCTGAAATCTATTCCCAAGTCATGAGTTATCACCATAAAACATCCTCACAAACCTCTTCGCAACAAAGTCTTCTAAGTCTTCTCGGGAGTCAAAGTCAGTCTCAGAAAAGTCTTCAGAATAGTTCTCAACCTGAGCAAATTGTTGAAGAGCAGAATACGAATGAAGGATCGGATGCTGCAATTCCAGCCCCTATCTCGGCTGTTCCATCAATACTGAAGTCACCGTCTCCTCGCCCCGCAGTTTTCCCAGATAAGGGTGAAAACGTAGATGTCGCATTAAAAAACAGGGAAAGTATGGCAGAGCAAGAAGACAAAATTGCTGAATCAGCATTAGCAGTATCTATTAGCATAAGAAATAGAGCCATCACTCCTGTTCAATCCTCACACTCCTCTTCAGGGAGCAATCAGAGTTCGCCACATAATATAGTAACTACCAATCCTAATGCTACTGTTGCACATGATGAAGAAGTTGGTGCATCAGTCATTCAGCATGAGATTTCTACCAAGAACAGGGAGTCGACCAGATCTACTACTAAATTGACGATAGATAGCAACACAAAAGAAAGTTGCTCAGCCTCACAATCTAATTCCTCTAATTTATCTGAGGAAAGTGCTAAAGACACTGATGACGGTTCAAGTTCTGATAGTCGTTCCCCAACACGCGGCAGCTATTCTAAGAAAGTAAAGTCGCTTCTTTCATCATCGCAGCGGGAAAGATCCATGACCAAATCAAAGGTGGAATTGTCTTCCACTTTATCTACAACAAATAAGATTCGGGAAACTCAAACTTTACCAGCTCAGGAGGAGGAGAAGGAGGAGGACGGAGCTCAAAAGACAAAGACGAGCTTACTTTCCATGCATAAGTCTACGAAAAAGGAAATTTCAAGCTTCGAGAAATCCATCATTGGAAAGGGAGGGAAAATGAGCACCACACGCTCTATTTCTAATTCAGAGTCGAAGTCCAAGCATAGTGAAAGTATGAGTGAGAAGGATATATCTGATTCCGAGCCTGAATCAGAGGTGGAAATACCAGAGCAGGAACATGTGGGCCAAGATAAAGAATATACTCTTGAAATTGAAGAAGATGCGGTGAGTAATAGAGGGGATTTTGAAGAAGAGGAGCCGCATGAGTCAGATTTAAATAATGCAAATAACGACAACAACAATGACGAAGGTAAAACGAGCGAGGAGGAAGAAGGGGAAAATGAAGCTGCGCAACAAGAAGGCAACAGTTCAAGAAGAGAAAATAACACTTTCACTGCAGCTCCCACTCCAAATCGAAACAGTCAACGTTCAATTCGTTCTTCACAACCATCAAAATTAGGTGGGAATTCTCTATCGCGATCTAACAATCAAAATAAAGATAAATCCAGTATCAGTTCAAGTCCAGCTAAGGCTAAGAGTGGCATCCGTAGGTCGAGAGAGCCGATTTCGCCAGCCTCTACTGCCTCTAGAACCGGAACCAGAAGTAGTCCTCGATTGGAGCAGTCAACTAAATATAAATCCGTTCGAAATCGATCAAGCGCCGAAGAAGAAACAGTCCACCCACCGTCACCTAAGCGTAGTAAACAAAGTATGATTCAGCCGTTGAGACTCCGTGATACTCAGCCTTTTCAAAGGGAAGAGGAGCATGACCCCATTATAAATCAAGGGTCTAGGAGTTTACCGCATCAAAGTGTACGTTTAAATTCGAAGTCGCTTTCAGTTCCAGCTACAGCTACTGTAAACTTATCAAAATCGGTGAGATCAGTGCGTGGGAATCAAATCTCAACGCCTCCTGGCCTGGCCCTAGCTGAAGCTGAAGCTAGTCGTCGCAGCCCAGTTCGTCGCCAGCGAACTACTTCCCATGTAGAACCTGAACCTCCAGCTGAAACTTCCGGCGCCGCTCCTGTGAATCGAGAAAAGAAAAAATCTGCTGAACGCGAACGAACTAATGTTGAAAGAAGGGAATCTGCAAGAGCCCCTCCCCAAAAAACACTTCCAGTCCCCAAGAAACGTCCAGCTCAGAAGGTTAAAAAGGACGTGAATTACTACATGCGGAACGATAACATGGTATCAAAAGAAGACGTACTTCAAAACCTTCAGGAGTTCAATATTAAGATCAGTAGGCGCAAGGTAGACGAACTTCATGAGTACTTAAATACAAAGCTTGAGAAACTGCTGGATGAGCTCACGGCAAACTCGGGTCGACCCAATGGGATGTTTAATTATAGGCATTTAGAAGCTGTTCTCAAGCGAGAGGGTTTGGTCCCACCTGAACTGGGAAAGAATAGTCTACTCCTAATTTTTGCGAGCACGCTCATTCATTCCGACTACTGCAAGGCCAAGGGTGTGCTTATCCCCAAAGATGGGGAGCAAGATACACATGAATTTTAGATTTTATACACTTTGCGTCCAATAAATCCTGTTTAGAGTTTAATAGACTTAACTAAAATAATATAGTTGGCTTCTCCTAGCGTTTTTCTCACTTTGAACTTTGTTTAGTTTAAAAATAATGCTATGTACCTAACCCTGAACATATCATAAACTTTCATCGAGAATGATATTTAAGAATTATTTCAATTACTTATGCAGTACGTACTTGAGTGATTAAAGTAATTCAAGGTATTAGTTAATTAAAAGTGTTACACGTGTAAAAAGTAAAGGCTAACCAATCAACCAGTGTCGTGCTTTACTTATCGTTAGCAGGGTAAGTTTTTGCCTACTTTTAAGTTAAGTAGTAGTGTAATAATATTAGTATGTAATCCTTGCCAATCTTAGATTGGATTTAGCTACAGAAGTTAGAATGCTAGTTTTGAAAACATTAGCTTACAATAATTTAGCACATTTTGGTTATACGTATAATAGGTCATAGGGAATAATGTAGGCATAAAATTAAAATCAACTTTATTTGTAATTTGTGTAGGATATCTGTAATAAGGTACAAAAACACGAATTTAATCTTGTAATTTACACTATCATTGTTTTGTAATTTTGTAATATGGAATATGGTATTATACTTGTTTTAGTACAACTATAATATTGTGCAATTTTTAAAATTATTTTGATATTGCGGTATTCAATTAAAGAACTCCGAAAATTTATAAAAACCTTCGAATCAAATATGGAACTGTATAAATTACAAAATACAAATGTCTCTCATATTACACCTTCTGTGTGTACAAGCTTTAAGCTCATGATGTTCCATTTCAAATATTTTGAATTATTAAATAAAAAAGAAAATAAATGCTCTAGATCTCAATTTTTCGCTGGTTATATTCTCAAATCTTAATTATTATATAGCACATTCATTGACACTCTGCATAAACTCGGGAGGTAAAAACTTAGCAGCAGCCCTATTAGCTCGTGTAGAATCTATTGCAAAATACACAAATAAATCATTTGAGGCTGCTTTAAAAAATATTTGTAACTTTCTAGTCTTCCCACATGTTTTACTATAGAGTTTTAAGAGAGCTTCCAAAAATTCATGAAATCGCTTTTCTCCAGGATTATTATCATCTATTTTTGGCTCGGATTTTGTATTTAATATGATTTTGGATTTGGCTGTGGCTGTGGACGAGGACGGGGATGCTGACGTTGACAATTTCCATTTGGAAGTTTCCTTATCCTTTACTAAGAAATATTTAATTTCCTTTTGCTTCGTCGTCCCTCTATTATTATCTTTTGATTCTGTGTCATCGATTTGGTTGGATTTTGATTTGGAACTCCATTTCCACAGGAAGTTTTTGAACGGAATATTTACACTTTTTTTGATCTTGTCTATGATGCTCCCAGTCCAAGCTTTGAGAGAGTTAACTTTAGTAGAGAAGTACTCGGAATTTAAATTTGTCATCTCATGAATTGTAGTCATAATTTGATCAGAAAAAATTGGAAGTTTGAAATAATTGAGTTGATTATTATTTAAGCTAGAACAGGTACGGAGACTTGAGAGGAGTTGATTAAATGCGGATTTCTTGTCACTCGCATAATGGATCGCTTCCGGAGTTCTTGAAGATATGAATATTTGTAATTCATTGATTTTGACTGGATCCACTCTCGGACATTTGACACGGAGGAAGTTAAGGATGTGCCCAGAAAATAATTTGATCTCTGCATGACGGAGGAAAAGCGTGTTCGGAACGAAAGACTTCTTTCCCTTGGAATTAAGAATGTCTTCTTTCTCCTTTGGATTCGGATTCGGATTCGGGTCGGGAGTTTTTTGTGACTTCTTGGCGTATTGAGCAAAATAGCTTGATGCTGTACATAATTAGTGTGAGTTAAAATAATAAGCATCTTTTATTAATTAACTAGGAATTAAATATTCTCAATTTTTTTATTTAACTTTACCACCGGCTCTTGGTCCTTGATTCTCGTTGTTATTGTTATTATTCTCACTTAAAACGAAATTAATATGACAGATTTGAATGATATAGGTTGTCAGTACTATTTTAATACAAATTGCTCTCCATTTCGAATCGACTTTGAAGTTCCAGTACATTTTTTGACCTACTGTACAGTATGAGAAAAAAGTGTTATTTTGGGTGACTAAACTGTAAAATTATTGTTGGATTTTATTGTTGGTATTTTCATTTTCTTAAGACATAATAACGATAATTACTTGTGTTACTCTATATTCCATAATAAATTGTATTTATGGTTAATACTTAAGTGTGTTTAAGTTTCCATTAGTAATAATAGACAATCAAGTTGGCATTGTTTAACCCGTTATACATCCATTATAATGGAAATACAATGGCTTTTCACACACGCTTTAATTTTTAATATAAAAAACCTAACATATTATTGTATCCCGTCATAATTATCGTATTGTACTTTTAATTTTAATACGTCCTACTGTACTTACATGACCAAATATTTAGTATATATATATTATATAACTTTTGTTTAACATTAACATCATACAGTAACTTTTAATAATTTAATAATGTAATATAACAATCCCATACAGTCTATGTAGTAATGACTTTAAATTCACATTATTGAAGCATATGCGAAGTTTTGAAGAAGAAAAAAATTGACAATTTTAAAATTTTAGATTATGATTACGCAGTGTTTTATTATCTACAATCTAAGTACTGTAAATGTTTAAATAGTAAAAAATTATCGTTATGTATTATTGGTAAATTAGCTTAATTAAATTATTGACACAATTTTAATTGATGAAAGTCTTGTTTTCGGGGACCATAATTATTCATTTTTTGAGTCATTGTATCAGTAAAAGCAAAGTAATTCCCATTTGGTTCCATTATAGATTTTATTTTAATTCGCCCCCGCTACAAAAGCAACATATATACAATATTTTACCAAATTAATTAATGCTCAACCTATATGTATAGTAGTTATGTAATTATTGGGTCTAATTTTTTGTTAGATACTGAACTCAACTGACTTCGTATAGTAAAAGCATCTGCTACACCACCATAAGTTTTTTAAAGTAAAATGAATGGAATTCTTTTTTCTTTAATTCTTTCATATTTCGTCTTGCCCCATTAATTGGCGATGGTTGCTAGTTGTGTGAACGTGTAAAATTTGACACGATTTATCAAATTGTAAATCTGCAGCCATATCCCATATAATATATGACAATATTTATTTTATTTTTGATTTATGACATTTTTAGGTCAGAGTTTATTTTTTACTGGAAATTATTAATCGATAAATTATATAGTATATAGTTATTTATTCATGTAGCAACAATGGAATTATCTTCATCAGTCTTCCTCTTCCAGCAGAAACAATTACAATATTTACAAAAAACACAGAGACAGACTAAAATTAGGAGTGAGCCAGCGGCCAAAGCCGCATAAACTAATTTCACTTCCGTGCTCATTTCTTCCATTTTTCTTTTCAATAAATTTTATTGTATCACTATTTAAAATAAAATATCTGGTCACGGGCACTGCGGTATTTATAGATAAATTATTTGGAGAATTCTGTATACAATTTTATCACTTTTCTTATACACGCCGTTTCCTTTTGAAATTTTCTTACTGGTTTTTTTAGTTAGTCATGGATTTTGCACAAATTTTTGAAGTGGTATGGTGCAAAGTACCAAAAAACCAAAATGTTCAACTATTAGCGTTGTAGATGAAATACACACAGGTGTGTTTTACTCATATAGAGTTCACGTTCACACGCTCTATAATGTGCACAGTACAGTCATATAAACGTAAAGAATACAGTTTAAGTATGTTACCACTTTACTTTACTACTCTTCTTGTTTAAATCTGTATTCACATTAACTACTGTACTGTGCAGTAGTGAGCCTGCATGTGGCTCCCAGTTTGTGTTTGTGCTCCTCCTGGGAATTTGAAATGTATAGAATTTAAAAGTAGTAAGTTGGAGGTTGGAAATTGAAGTTCAAAATAGAATATAGGGAATGTATGTGTTTAATGTGTGAAATTTAATTTTCAAATCTCAATTTTCCGTCCGCATAATGTTCCCATTTGTTTAGGCCGACTGAATAAACCCTTTAACCTTGCATTGAACTTTTAGTAGATGTCTAATTCAAATTCTAATTGCACTTTAATAGTTGTATAATTATTTTGTGTGTGTTTTTTTTTAAATCGTATATACTATATGTTGCATATATGCAGTAAAAGCATAGTGCATCTTCTATCTATGCGGATGATGTGACTGTTTATTGTTATTGACATTGACTTGGTAAAAGAAGAGAGTGAATTGTAAATGAGCGAGATCGAGAGGAAAGT
Organism: Dicyrtomina minuta; assembly: GCA_949802685.1. Classification (NCBI taxonomy): domain Eukaryota; kingdom Metazoa; phylum Arthropoda; class Collembola; order Symphypleona; family Dicyrtomidae; genus Dicyrtomina; species Dicyrtomina minuta. The sequence continues at coordinate 91,651 of CATKUY010000453.1, forward strand.
AAAAAGAACCAGAACCAGAAACTATGCAGATTGAGAGGCTGTAGTTAGCACATATGCTACAAAGCTCAAGTCTGTTTCCACTTCCACCCAATATTATGCATTACCTGTTTATGCTAATTCTGTAAATGACGAAACCCTCGCCGTGATGTGAGAACCAGAACCAGAACCACAGAAGACCAGATGAACTTATACAGTAGAACCAGCGAACTTGATATTATTATGTATGGGGCATGGGGTTAGCTTATATAATTGTAACGCAACTTTATGAAAATACATATCTGAAATGTGTGATGAGCAGATGTGTAGGTCATTATACATGTATTTATGTACCTATAGGCAGGTATTGTAGGTGATTGCATTGCATATGCTATTTATTTTTTCCTATTCCAAAATTATATTTTTAGCTCTGCCTTCCCTTTCCTTGTGATTATTTTCAGAGTCAGAGTTAAAGAGAGAGCCAATGGCACGATGACAAAGCTAAAAAATAGTGAAAGCCAAAGCCAAGGGAACTAACTACATATTTAGTTTAAAAGGAACATGAAGAAGCATGTGTTACACATGCGGCAGGCAGGATCATATCAATAGTCAATAGAATATGGTTATTGGGAATAGTATGTATTACTTATTTACAAAAGGAAATGCAAAACAAAATGATATTTCGTCTATGAAGAGTCAAAATGACCATTATCAATGTTCAGCTAAGAACAATAATAAGCAATATGAATGAAATACATCATGACCCTGAAACTGCTTTACACTTTTTAATAACAATTAGATAGAATTAGGGTAGGCCCATTCAAAATTCCCTGGGAATTTGGGAACTTTGGGAGGGAGGTAACTTTTGGAATTTTGGGAATTTTAAAAATAGGGAATTTTGGCAAAATTCCCTTCCCTATGTACGAAATACTGGGAATTTTCAATATTCCAGGAATTTTCAGACAGGGAATTTTGGGAACTTTGAGAATTTTTAATGTTCCGGGAATTTTTAAACAGGAAATTTTGGGAACTTTGGGCACTTTTAATGTTTCGGAAATTTTCTAACAGGGAATGTTTGAATTATTAAATGAAAATTTCCAAAATTCCCAAAATTCCTAAAATTCCCTAAGGAGTTTTGGGAATTTAAGGGAATTTTGAAAACTGGGAATTTAACTGAGAATTTTGCCAAAATTCCCTTCCCTTGGGAACTTTGAATCGGGAGGGAATGAAACGCAGGGAATTTTGAATTAGCCATCCCTACTTAGATAGAATACTCTGCACTTTTGAAAAGCATGCAAATGGAACATTTTGCATTTTTCAAAAACATGCAAATAAAGTACTGCACTTTTCAGAAACTCGAAATTAAAACACTGCACTTTTTAGAAAACAAGTAAATAGAACGTTTTGTAAATTTCAAAAACATGCAAATAGAACTTAATTTTACACTTTTCAAAAACATGCAAATAGAACATTTTACACTTTTCAAAAACATGCAAATAAAACACTACACTTTTCAGAAACTCGCAATTAAAACACTGCACTTTTTAGAAAACAAGTAAATAGAACGTTTTGAACATTTCAAAAACATGCAAATACTACGTACTTTTACACTTTTCAAAAACATACAAATACAATTAAAACACTGCACTTTTCAGAAACTCGCAATTAAAACACTGCACTTTTTAGAAAACAAGTAAATAGAACGTTTTGTACATTTCAAAAACATGCAAATAGAACGTACTTTTACACTTTTCAAAAACATGCAAATAAAGTACTGAACTTTTCAGAAACTCGCGATTAAAACACCACTTTTTAGAAAACAAGTAAACAGAACGTTTTGTACATTTCAAAAACATGCAAATAGAACGTACTTTTACACTTTTCAAAAACATGCAATTAAAACACTTTGCAATTTTCAGAAACTCGCAATTAAAACATTTTGCACTTTTAGAAAACATGGAATTAGAACGTTTTACACTTTTCAAAAATATTATTAAATGTAGTGATATGCTTCTAGTAATTAACTGAGATTTACCTAAATGATTTGTAGTAGTAGTGTGTATGGTGTGTGAGTAATAAATGTCGATGGTAGAATACTGAGAATAAGACTTGTATTTTTAATTGAATTAAACTGATATAAATTGACAATTAATAAACTGATAAAACGAAAAGTGTTTTATAGAACAGAAGGTTCAAGCTAGTTAGTTGAGGGTTGAAATGGATCTGATTTTACATTTAGATTATCCTATAGAAATCAACTCGGCTTCCGGCCGTAGTGGTCATTTGATTACATTACATTGTTATAGAATCTCTTTCCGCTGACCTGCATAATTAGCAAGCTACACAAAATTCATAAATCATCTTTGTCAATAATGATCAAGCCCATTTATAATTTAACAACTCAATTCGAGTTTTACAAGAGTGTTACGCAATACATAATTCCATTACAATTATTTCATGACTTACATCCGTTGGCATAAATAACATTACATGATTGCACACATAACTCATCTAGAGATTCATCCTTAATGATTACCCTTTTATTACTTAAAAATGTACAATGTAAATAAATTAATTTTATTCTACCGTATGACTCCCACTGGTCGCCATACTTAACAATCCTCCTCTCCGAATGTAATTCGTCCTCGAATTACCCTTTTTCGGACCTTACTTAAAATTAAAATAACCGAAATTTTCAAAATCTCAAAATTTCGAAAAATTTTGAAATTTTCAGAATTTCGTCTAAATGTAGAATCTAAATAAATTACCTAAATTACCTAGTCTACCTAGACCTTTTAATAAGCCATTAATTTCTTCCTATCTTCATCGGTCATGTTGTCCAGTCCATAGTTTGCAGCAACATCTTGAATTCCCTTGCATTTTGCTAATTCATCATTTAAACCTTTTTGAATTTGAAACTGTTTTTCGATGAAATCCTCCATGCGTTATACAGCTTCATCTGTGGTTTTATAATCACATCTGGACTTGCCGGGTTTTCCTCTCCAGCGGTCATCATCATCAGAAGTCTCCGCCGGTGGTGGCTTAAATTTTTTGGTGACTCTTTGCTCTGGATTCGGTCTTTGAAGTCTCATACGGCCTCCTCTCCAACTTGGTGTTCCATAGCATATGTAGATCCAAAAACTCATAAAAAATACAATAACTATTATTGCAAACCCACCAATTCCCATTGTTATCATGTACGATATGTTACCATCTGACGCAGTTATCGTTCCTTCTACGTTATTGTTTTCCTCTCGAATTAGTGCGTCCTGCTGTGGTGGTGGTGTGGTTAATCCTTTTCGTAGAGTTCCATTGAAATGGGTCTCATTTGCCGTACGAATCGCCTCGGGCAACCAAGCTCCAACTACCTGTAGTCGTAAAGGTTCATCGTCATCAGAGTAGTCCGACTCGTCGCTATCTCTCCGTGTAGGGCTGGCTGGCTCTCTATTTTTGTATGGCCTGTACTGTGGATTTAAAACATCTCCAGAAATTATAATTGTATTATTTATAATAGGTGCTGGAATTTCCTGTGGACCCATGCCCATGGCTTTCGCTGCCGCTGTTTGTATCAGTCCACTTGCAGACAATACTAGTGTGAGTCCCGCTGCCTGTGCCGCTGCCGTTGCTACCGTATCTCCAGAGGGAAGCTTGTCTTTTACCTTCTGTACCCATGTACTTGGTGGTTGAGGTATCTGTGGTGAACCTGGAGGTGAAGCTGCTGGAGACCAACCTTGATATACAGATTGTGCCTGTGGTGACATCGAGTCTCCAGTCCTGGCCTGAGTGTCTGGAGTCTTCATTAATGAGTCCTCCCTGGCGAAAATTTCCGAGCCTCCACTGGAAGTTCCTGCCTTTGGTGAAGGTGGATTGTCTCCCATCGCATTCTTATGTTTTTGTGAAGCCATCTCCGCCTTGAATCCTTTCACTCCAGTCGCCTCCGCACCTTTTGGTAGATTCTTAATTGTCCCTGGGCTGGGTGGAAAAACAAGCTTTAACATTGTCGGCTGCGATGGCATATTAGCATACCTATTCGCTACCGGGCTACCGTTTTTTAAGATTTTTCCCCATCCCCATGGCTTTGCATCTACTAGGCCTATCCCAAACACCAACATCAACATTAAACACATCCATGACCATTTACTTGTAAAAGTTTTGGATCGTTTCGTTACCCTTGCTGCCCGTGCATGTACTCGTAGGCTCCGCATGGGGGCTATAAGCTCCCATTCATAATTGTTGTTGTGGGTTTCCTTTTTCTGTGCTTTAGTTGGTGGTGGTGGGCATTGAATCTCCTCGTCCTTTTCAACGCCTAAGACAATAATATCCCAATCCTCTTCTACACTCCAAGGTGAAGGGGATTTTTCTACCTGAGGCTTAGCCTTCTCCAGTTCCTTTTGCTGTAGTTCATCACAGTGCTGGTCCCATTCATGCTCGTCCAGCGCACGTTTAAGTAGATTCGGCTTTTTCTTGTTTGAATCCTGTCCAGACTCGTGACTGCTACCTGCAACCTCATCATCAAAGCTCACTTGCTTTGCCAGAATTTTCTTTACCTTTTTGGCTGAGCCTTTATTCAATGCCTCATGGTCTGCATTTTTGATGTGGTGAGAGGTGGACTGGGCTGGACCATCTACAAGTTCTTTCAATAAATCGGCTTTAAAATTTTTTATAGCTTCTGACTTACAACTTTTTGGTGGTGTGTCCAGAGTCCATCCGCCTCTTGGCTCGCCATGTTTCCATTCCCAAAGGGTGTTGGATTCAGTGTATTCTTTCCATTGTTTTTGTATGTTCTCAGTTTCCTTTTCTATTTCACGTGCCCTCCTCGGACCTTTTCTTTGCATCTCGTAGTTGTAGTGCTTTTGTTTTAGAACATATTTCTCTCCAGTCCTCATCAGTGGTGACGTCTCCTTCTTTATTAGTCTGCTCTCGCTGGTGAGGGGGAATCCATTTTCTATCACTAGAATGGGGGCGATGATTTTTTTCGCACTGCTCCCTTGGTTGGCTGATGGATTTTTCCTTCTCATGTTCGTGTAGGTCCTTATCAGGGATGGCGTAGGTAGTGGGAAGTACCGTTCCATAGAATTGGTCCAGATTTTTTCTGTCCCTTTTTTTCTGCTCGAATACCCAGTCTCCAATGATAGGTACTAAGCATAAGTCACATTCTCCTCCAATACCATGCCTTTGTTCGATAGCACGTTTCATTTCTGAGGTTAATCTGCCTTGACGAGTCCATTCGTCAATGTCTTTCTTGACAGCTAAATCAATTTCACGCATAGTGCCTGGAAACAGCATCGCCTTCACCCTCAGATTAGAATAATGACATGAGTAATACTCTACTGTAAACATAGGGTCGAAACAGAATTTTTTACAATATCCTTTTAATACGTATGTACCAATTTTCTCTTTGCCTTCCACAATATATTTTCTATTTAGGTATGGTATGCCTCGAGATACATACCAGGTGGTTGGCTCCTGGGATAAATCAGGAAAGTGAGTGGCAATGAGTTTTGGACTTACATGTCTGTAGGTTTCATTACCGTAAACCCTGAAGGGGCTGAGGGTAGTTTTTCCCATTTCGGCATTTAGCATTTCCTCTTCTCGCTTTGTTAGTCCATTGGCATTGAATGTTTCTCGTTCCAATGTGGTCATGTCACTCGTCACTCTCTCCCTTCTTTTGTGGCTATTATCCCTGCGTGTGGATGCAGATCGATTTCGCCTTTGTTGGTTGGCTCTCCCCCCTTCCAGAGAAGTCTTCGGCCGTACTTCTCCTTGGTCGCGCTGGGTCCAGAGTTGTGAACTAACGGACGGAGGTGAGATAGCACGTTCCTTTTAAGTTCTGCCTGTCTCTCCTCGGCTCCTGCGGACACTGGGTTTGGCTACGCAATGAATGGGCGATGATCGTCCTGTCCTTACACTTGTAAATCTCCTGGAGGAAGTTCCAGCCCTCTTTAAATTCTTTTGATCCTTGAGATGTCTAAATAAGAATTTTTCCTCTTGTTTCCTTTTAAGGGGCTGAGGGGGTGGTTGTACTGGCATCTCCTTAATGGTTGCTCGTTCATCCTGATAGTACTGAACGATTCCAAATTTTCTGGATTCCAACTGCCTGTTTCTAAAATTCCAATTCACTCGAAATTTGGAAACAAAATCAAAACCAAGGACTACAATGGGTTCCAATACATCCAAGACCACAAATTCGACATTGAATGTACCTGTACCGATTTGAATGGCAACTAAGGCTACACCTAAAGCTTTCTCAGACCCGATAATTCCATGGATGATTACTTCCTGGTCCGTGGAAATTTTTTGAGTGGTCAGGGCCTTCTTACTGATCATGGATAGTGAGCTCCCTGTGTCCAGAAGTTCTGTAGTCCATTTACCGTGTATTTGGAGATCCAAGTATAAAGAGTCCGAGTCCATGGCTGTCATCATATATCCGAATCCATTTCTGGTCGGTGGCTCATAGACTGGTGGTGGTTCTCGTACCATCTCTCCTTGCCTCGCCACCACTGTCTCGTTGGCATTTTCGTCCTTTTTCGAGTACGTTCCTCTCCCTCTGCTTGAAGTTCCTCCTCGCTTGCTACCTCTGCCTGCTCGCTGGGTAGTCCTGTCTGGGCAGTCCTTTGCATATTGCCCAGGTGCTCCACATACATAACAATCAATTTCTGATTTATCATAATTTTTGCCATTACCTCTGCCACGCCTTCCTCTGCCTCGTCCGCCTCCCCTTTTTCCATTATCCTTTTGAGTATCCGCGTTATATTCGTTCTTCGGAAATTTCTGCTGTTCTCGCTTTTTATCGTAGCCTGCTTTGCCTCCCTCCTTAGTGTTGAGAAGTTTGGCCTCCAGCGTTGCGATTCTTACTTCACATTTTTTCACTTCCGAATCAGATGGTCTCATATCGGTTGCTTCCATCTCCACTAGGAATGTGGTGAGGTCATCGACAGTTTTACATCCTCTTCCTCCGTAACCGAGTTTAGCTGTCATCCTTGGTGTGAGACCGTTTTTGATTTCTCGAACTAGATCCGCTTCGATGGCATGGGGAATAGCTGCTTTTGTGACATCAATCCTGTCTGAGATGTATTGGGCCACTGGCTCGTCCGGTAACTAGACTCGCTCCTGTAGACGTTTGTTTAAAATTTTCTCACTGACCGGGTAGCGCTTCACCATCTCGGCCTTCAAGTTGTCCATAGTGAGAGTAGCTATGTTCCGTCCGAACCATGCTGCTGCTGTTTTATCTAGGGTATTAGCAAATCTATTAATTTGATTTTCTTTTTGTACGCCTATTGATAACATGGACCTTACGAATTCGTCTACATGGGCTCCGGGCTCGTCAATTCCCACCCGGAAATTGACCTTTTTGGCTGGTTGCCATCCTGCATTATTGATTTGGGCCATGCCTTCTTCTAGCTCCTTTTGTTCAGCTTCTAGAAACTCTTTAGCTGCAATTTCCCGTAATTTCGCTTGTTCTTCGTCCTCAATGCGCTGGGCTTCCTCTGCTATCTTAAAAAGTCTCTCTTCCTCTTTTAAATGTTTTTCTAGGTCAGTTATAAATTTGGCTCTTGCTTCACCTTTGAGGTGAGAAGGTATTTGTAGATTATCTATGATGTCTGCCGTTTTGACTGGTGGAGTCGATGGGTTGGCTGTATTAATTGGCTTATCTAATTCTGAGTCACTAAAATCTTCAGTCTCGCTAGTATTAAAATTACCTAGCCCTGTAGACCTGCCTGAAAAATCGCCTTTGGCACTTTCAAACGAATCGTTACAAGTTTTATTACCTTCTAACTCACTGGCTACCTGCTCTTGTACTTCACTTGCTTTATTCTCTACGCTCTTATCTACTATCTGTGAGGTACTGGTCTGACCTGTCTCGTTACCACTATCACTATTCTGAGTTTGATTTGTCTCGTATAATAATGCTAGGGTAGTATCATTCAAATCTCCTAATTTCTGTAACGTTTCCAAAGTTTTATTTAAAAGAGTAGCTTCAAATTTCTCTCTCTGTGTTGATTTGATACCTGGGGGAATACTTGGTGAACTGGGCTGTTCTACTTCAGTAGTTTTTGGTGGCTGTCTACGACCGAGATATTTGCCTAATATTGATCTACCAATTTCTTTACCCTGCTCTTTTAGTGCCTGTCTAGTGTTGGGTCTTTTTGACATGTGACATTAAAAAATAAAAATATCCCTTAATTATGTCCAAACCTACCAGCTGTATTATTAGCACTAGTCAATCCTAAATTAGCAATTTCAGAAATAATTAAGCTTAAAATCTCAGTTCTCAATACAGCTAATTCAATATTAAAAGCGATATCCTGTGTCTCTTTAATTGTTAAAGTATTAACCAATAAAGTGACTGCTGCCTTTAATCTTAAATTCTCAGCCATATACAAAATTTAAAATCGAAAATCAAATCGAAAATAAAATCAAAAATAAAATCAGAATGTTAAAATAAATTAACTTATAAGATTGTGTGGAGTGAAATTTTCTTGGTAGGTAAAGGATTGAAGTCGCAATACCTCCTACACTGCTCTGTATACAAGAAAATTAAAATTATACTCTGCCTACTCGCGGTATAATTAATGAATTCTAGAATTATAATTACCAATACGTACGCTGTTGTCTGATCAGGACAAAAATGTACGTGCTCATGAGTCTTAAATATTACGGGTGGGTAATATACCTAACTTACTAATTACGCTGATCTTTGAAAAAGAAAAGTTAGTAAGGGGGAATAATTATTCGTTAACCTAGTAACTACGGCCTAGTAAAATATTAAATTTACTAACATTAATGCTTAATTACCTTAAATCCGATTTCAACTCGAGTCAACAGTTCAAATAGCTTGTTTCACAACTTCACTCAGAATCTGTTCACTTCAGCAAATACTCGTCTCTCGCTCGCTCAGTATTTTCTAATTTCTGCTTGCTCGAACTTTTGCTACAAACTCAGTAGTAAAGTGCAGAATTAACAAATATCCTTAAAAAATGATTACGAATGTAAATAATTGAAAAATAAAAATTACAAATACCAAAATACCATTGACACTCACAATATCAAATCACCATAACCTTCACACTCTTTAAAATAAATTACTTCCTTTCTACGTACAAATCAAGAAAATATATAGATTGAAATTATTTTTTAAAATAAACTTAAATCCTTTAAAGTTTTACTTGAAAAAATTAATCAACTTACTTTTTAAAATGTTTGAAATAAAAAGGTACACTATATACTTAAAATCTTAAATTCTTACGTACTGATTGGCCAGAACCCCGTCTGCTTCCCATATGGGTGCCTTTTAACTGATTTTTTGACTTAATTGCTAGCGCTAACTCAGTTAATTCCGAAGGAAGCCACCATATTAAATGTAGTGATATGCTTCTAGTAATTAACTGAGATTTATATAAATGATTTGTAGTAGTAGTGTGTATGGTGTGTGAGTAATAAATGTCGATGGTAGAATACTGAGAATAAGACTTGTATTTTTAATTGAATTAAACTGATATAAATTGACAATTAATAAACTGATAAAACGAAAAGTGTTTTATAGAACAGAAGGTTCAAGCTAGTTAGTTGAGGGTTGAAATGGATCTGATTTTACATTTAGATTATCCTATAGAAATCAACTCGGCTTCCGGCCGTAGTGGTCATTTGATTACATTACATTGTTATAGAATCTCTTTCCGCTGACCTGCATAATTAGCAAGCTACACAAAATTCATAAATCATCTTTGTCAATAATGATCAAGCCCATTTATAATTTAACAACTCAATTCGAGTTTTACAAGAGTGTTACGCAATACATAATTCCATTACAATTATTTCATGACTTACATCCGTTGGCATAAATAACATTACATGATTGCACACATAACTCATCTAGAGATTCATCCTTAATGATTACCCTTTTATTACTTAAAAATGTACAATGTAAATAAATTAATTTTATTCTACCGTATGACTCCCACTGGTCGCCATACTTAACAATATCTAAAGAAAACATTTTGCACTTTTTAGAAACTCGTAATGAAAATATTTTGCAGTTTTTAGAAAACTGGTAAATAGAATGTTTTCAACTTTTCAAAAACATGCAAATATGATTTTTTGCACTTTTCAAAGCAAATAATAATACATTGTGCACATTTTAAAAAAACTTGTATATAAAATTTTACGTGCTTATCTCATTTACCATTAAGAACTTACATAGCTCTTTTTAATTCCAGCTTAAATTGGATAGCGGGTGACTTTGATTCTCCATGTCTTAAAATGTCTGCTTAACCACACCATTGACACCATGCATATGCGCAAGATATTAGAGAGATAATGAAACGATGAGAAAAATATCACATGATCCTAGAAAGTCTGTACTGTAAATACTTAGAACACCTTACACTTTTCAAAAACCAAGTATGTAAAAAGAACATTTTCTGAACTTCTTGAACAGCATTCAAATAAAACATTTTGCACTTTTTAGAAACCCACAATTTAAAATGTACGCATCTATCTCATTTAATGTTTTTTTTATATTATAATAAATAGTTTCATTTTAAATCTAACTTAAAGTGGAAATGATTCATTTTGATTCTTCACTCACGATTGTTGTAATTTCTATTCTAACCCTAACGATAAGTTCATCAGTGCTATACGAAAGTGCTAACACACTACACAACACACAAATTCAATTTATTTTTCGATTCAATTGGCATAGGCAACATAAACTTTATATTAATTTACCTGTCAATACAACAATAATATTACAATACCTGTTTCAACTATGTACCTCCTATTATGTTAGATCACTGAAACCGCAAGGATGCTGTCTAAACTCTCAACTTTTTACAAATTGTTTATTACTATAATATATACATAACATAAATGTAAAATGTTTGTATCGATTCACACGACCCTCACCCTATGGTAGTGGTTAGTGGTTGGGTAATAAATTAAAATGGCTAAAAAATACTGCCAAATGAAGCTACATAGTAATATCAAATTGCAAGATCAAAAGCGGTATTACATAATTCAATAAACAAATTTGTTCACAATACTTAAGCAAAATGCTTTTACCCGATATCAATCAAAAATCAATCAACAATCGTTATTTATTTACGCTTATCCCTCAAAAATTAAAATTCTTTCTTGCTTCATTATTTTGAAAACTTGTTAGGGAGCGTCCACAAATGGCGCCACCTCTATATATAGTAGGTAGGTAATGACGAGTACCTATTAAACAAAAAAAAAAAAAAAGTTAGTTAAAATATTATAGTAACTATAAGTAGTACTACTCCTTAAGTAGCTAGTTATTTAAAAATATTTAAGTGATTAACGGTTTGATCTCACCTGTGAGCTTCTGATTAAAAAAGTGTAAAAAATTGGTTTGTCACGTGAGCTCTATCATAAAAAATGATTTCATGGAATAAAAGCATGATATTGATGGTTATGAAAAAACAACGTCTCGATAGAAATTCGAACTACGCCTCGAACCATTACTGCTTCTATGAGACTTCCAAATAGATTCATGTGAGTGATAAGAAGCCACATTATATTTAAGATCCATAAAGTAATTTTGATTTCCTGATTTAAACTGCCAGCAAATTAGTTTTTGTGTCCCAGTGAAATCGAATCCCATTCAGTCGGATTGCTAATCCGTAGTATAATTGTAGTGTTTTTCTTGCTAATAATGGACTCAGCATGTTGATTTTTTCTTGCCTTTAGAGAGTTAAACAAAATGAAAATTTAAATACGGATGATTTATTCAAAAGTTTTGCACTCGCCGTAACAGTTGTTCAACTTTCATAACTGTAATAGCTACTTGTACCCGCTGTAACTCTGGAAAAGATAACGATCAATTACACATAGAATTATAAATAGATCCAGCGGTACTTACTTTTTCAAATTGTAAAACTTTCTTTTTCAGTTCATGATTCCAGTGAACTTCTTTACAAGTCCACGCAGTGGCCAGTGCAGTGGCGGATCCAAAGGAGGGGCTAGGATATTTTAGCCTCCCCCCCCCCCTAAGAGAGGCCTTTTTAACATTGCGGAGATATGAGCGGCCATTTTCCCATATCGCCGCTTAATATCATTAGCCCCCCCCGGGGGGGCTAATGATAAAATGCTAATGAGGGGGGCCCTACGATAAAATCCTGGATCCGCCGCTGGCAGTGGCCAAATTGCAAGTAAGTAAGCTAGCATATTTCTAATAAATCTCCCGGGAGGTATTTGAAACTTACAATTACCTCCAGTCCCTGTCCCTGGAGTTATAAGAGACCCGGGAGGCATTGGAGTCTCAGGAGTTACTTTAAAATTACCCACACATGCGCAATTAATAGAAAATTCAGATTTAGCTAAGCTGTTGCTTAAAATGGAACAGCTAGATCAGTTTGCGACTAAAACCATGTATTTAGTGGATTTTGAATTTGTTCAAATCATGAAGTTAGAGCAGTTCGCGTTTTAAAATCGTGTAGTTAGAACCATTTGCAGTTGTTAAAGCCATACAGTTAGAACGTTTTGCGCTTTAAAATACGCAATTAGAGCAATTTGCACATTTCATAACCATGCTGTCATGAATTGGTCAGCTAAAACGCTCATTTAAATCAAAAGTGGAAGATAGCGGATTTACTTTTAAAGTAAAACGGAAGATATAGCGGATTATTTGCTTTCAGCGAAATGTGGAAGTTGAAAGTTGACGGATTTGATCCTTCGCCCACGATTTATTTTTATTAATTATAATAATATTTCGTTAAAATCTTGTCTTAAACATATACGTCTAATTATATTTTACTGTTGATAGGACAGGAAGAAAGTAAATCCATTCGAGCTTTTATTGAAAAACATTTAAATGTATAGGTACTTATGTACTTGCCGTATACTGACAGAAAAACTTCAAACACCAAAACAGATTTCGATTTTGATTTATTATTATAATTATTTCCACTTCTAAAATCAAAAAGCGTCGAACGAATACATTTTTCCGGTTCTGATGATCACATTGAAATTGGGCAATGTAAGGAGTTATTTTCGTTTCTTCGTTTATTGCTGATTTGCTTACAATATGTGTAAGTACTCAAACACTTTCGTTTTCAAAATAGTAACATCTACGTACAAATGTGTGTGAATATATGCATTGCTCCTAAACGGCTCAGGAACGTTGACAGTATGATATCTCATAAGTATCCTTCATTTCTTTATCTGTATTACATTAGGATGAGGAGAGTAATACTATTTTTTATCCAAGTTTAGGGTGGCAATGTCCTGTGTTACTGACTGGAACTGGAAGAGGTTCGTATTTATAACAAAAAAAAGTTGAAATGTGTGAATGTCCTTTACCTAAATGTTGAGCTTTTCTGTTTCTGTTTTTTTTAGTTTTCTGTCATGAGAGACTGCAAGATACCCGACGACGGAAGAAATTCTGACCAATTTGGCCAGCGGTCATCGTGTCAAAGTGCAAATGACCCTTCGAAACTATTTTTCTGAAAACTGACCCGAAACTAGAATTTTCTTCAGATACGCTTCAACTTACCCGAATTCCAAACACTTTCTGCAACCGTGAGTAGGCAAGTAGGCACAGTTTACCTGAAAGTCGTAAACCCAATATGCAACTGGCCCAACCATTTGATTTTAGTTGTATCTTCTAATAATATATTTTCGGATCTGTGTTGCACTTTCCCCATGATTCACGATGGTCGACAAAAACGGTCTAAATTCCTGCGGCCTGGTCTATTACAGCTTCCCATTTTTAGGTTGTGTAGTAAATGACCTAGCAGTGCAGTGATAGTAGGGAGCACATGTCCGCTATTATCGTTAATTAAATTTTCTAAAGATTTGAATGAATAATAATCAATAATACTTAAAAGCACAACCCATTCAGGCATCGGAGTCAGGAGGACCAAATACTGTCACTGTCAGTACCATACCCTTGTAAATAAATTATCACTCATTACTGATACGCTAACCTGGTACAACATGGGTACAACTGCCTGATACATAGGAGGGAAATTCAAATTTGGTGGTACAGTCCTGGCTGCTCCGGCCTCCGGCTGGACTACAGTGACTACTGTGCTGTGCTGAGATCGTAATTACCTCGTGGCTGATGAGATCTTACCGACTCATTAATATTAAAAGCAGTATCCCATT
>CATKUY010000454.1:0-54471 GCA_949802685.1 Dicyrtomina minuta
AATTCAACTGTATGTCGAGAGTATACAGTACGGTCCCAAACACTGGGCAAGGTTAAACAAATAAATAAGGTGTCAAAATGTAGACAATTTAATTTTCCATCGATTGATATACCGATGGGCGGTATTGGGCGTTATTTAACATAACAGGAGCTAACAAACTGTGGCAGGGCTTTTAAATTTTATCAAATTTTTGACGACTTTTTTTTCTTCCAGTTAGCTTAATTAATGCGCATAGGTAGCTCTTTTCTGTTATAGTTTACGACTACTTGCGCCTTATGGGTTAAACGTTTAAAATTAGTGGGAAGTCGGAAAGTGGAAATCGGAGATCGGAAAGCGGAAATCGGAAAGTGGACGCAAAAGCGTCTTTTGGATTTTATTAATATAGGGATATTTGACGATGTTACTTAGCCGTCGCTGTTACTCAGACTGGAGTCTGCCATAAAGCTAAATATCCTAATAACCTCATATAAGCCTTGCCGCACAGCAAATATACGTAAGGTTACCTTCGCAAATAATCTAGCTAGGTGCTGTGTGGAGAGCATTACCAAAGCCCAAGTGGGCGTTGTTTTACTAACTTATTACTTAAAGTCAAATATGTTAGGCTAGAACTAAATTCCAAAGTACGTAGGCAAGGCGAGCTGCGCGGGCGATACCTAACTAAAGGTCCTAAACTTATTTACCACACTTCATTTTTCTTTCCCTTAAACAAAGATTTATCAGTTTCGTTCATTTGGTCTGAAAAGACATGAGCCAAACATGCGTTTAATTCAAGGGATCAAGTTTGCTTCTTTAAATTTAGGTAAGGCTGTTTGAGCTATCTCTCCGTTAAGGTTACCGTAAATGCTCTAATACAACGACCCGCGTTGTATTAAAACTCCAACCTGTACCCCCCGCGCTCTATTCGAGACCCGCGTTGTAGTAAAAAATTTGCATTTCCAACCCCATATGAGTAATGTTAAAGCATTGCGAACCCCAGCGTTATATTAAAGACCTGCGTTGTATTAAAACTCCAAGGCTTCTTACCCACCGCGTTGTATTAGAGACCCGCGTTATATTAGAGCATTTACGGGAGCTACGCAAGATATGATTATGCATCCTCCGTAATTTACTTAACTAAATCGTTGTGTAGTTGCACAATCTTTTACCTGCTTACTTTAAGGGCTAGACTGTGTCACCTTGAAGGACGCAAAAGAGCTTGCGAACCCCCTAATAAAACTGAATTGAAAACTATTCTTTTGATACAAAATCGAGATAGCTGAGTAGGACTGTCCTAACAGTTTCATATCCAGGCGATCAAGTATAGACACTATAGTGGGGGGGGGGGGGGGGGTGCGAGTTGGCAGTGAATTAACGAGTAGCTTATTGGCAGTACAGGGATTCCGGCAATAATAAACGGAAACGATATGAAATAAAATAAAGTAAATTAACACAAAACGAAACGAAAAACTACTGTCAGATGAGCGGTTACTCATTACGCAAAGTTAAAGTGCTTCCATACATCGTAACAATTCATTTGGTCTTTAGTGATTCAATCAACATATTATACTTAAAAAATGGAAATTTTAAGTACCTGACCTGAAGGATTTTTGGCGGTGCACAGAGGAGACTAAAGTGGATGGAGTTAGGACAGCGGAAGAAAATTTACAACATTTTGCCCTTAACCATGAAATTAATCTCCCAGTGTGGCAAATGGCAATAAAGTACATTGACCTGACTAATTAATTTCCCTGTCCGTTATACTACACTAGAGGTCACGTATTTAAGTTTTTCCATCAGGTTTCAGCTAATTTTTATTCTTTTTTGTTTATCATGATAATTATTGTGCTACAAAATCCACATTTTACTGTAAGCTAGGCAAAAGTTTGACGTTTGGATTATACCTCAAGTAAGTCAGGAAAAACTAATAAAATCAAACTCGGAATCTTATTATTCAAAATTGATGAAATGTAAAATAAATCTGAATTTGGCGTTTTTCTAATAATGACATCCTCTAAATACTAATAATTAAGTCAATACTTGAGTATAAACATTTCATATTAATGAAATTTAAACCACAATAAGGACCTCATTAATCCTTAGCGATGAATTTGCAATCTAAATCAGAATTTAATTACTCATTGGCAATAAGATCCAAATTAGTATCTTAAAGTTGTTTTTTTCTTATAATGAAATGGGTTCAATCTAAATATGAATAGTTCCCATTGCAGCAATTCTATTTTGAGTATAAGTTTTTCTTAATTATGAAATCAAAATATAAATCGAAATTGTATTATTGCTTGATAATGAAATTCAAATTAGAACCTGAATGTGAATCTTTCCTAAAAATGAAGTCCTTTAAATCTTAATATTTCCTAATAATGAAATCAAAATTAAAATCTAACTATTTCTTAGTAATAAAATCCAAATAGGTATCCAAATCTAGAAAATCTTCGTTTTTTAGTTTTACATGTCTGTATTTACTTATGCAGATATATGCTAAACAGAGAGACGGCGTCCCCATCCAACTATCGTGGACAATTTTAAAAAATATCTGGGGCGTACTGTTAACGCTTTTGCATGCTTAAACCCTTTTTAAAAATATTAACTTGGGTATCAAATAGAACATGTAAGCGTGCAAACCAGTTCACAATGACTTTCAAACCTATATTAGGTACAATTTCATTAATAAGTTGTACTCTTAAAAACATTTGCGTAAATGCACTAAAATATGTTTGACCTGTGATAAGTTGAATCATTTAACTCAGTATTGTGTAAGCATATTGTAGTGTCATAAATTCTGTTACATTCCGTCCGTAGGACGGGCCGGGGTACTTGTATTATCAAATGTATTCCAAATATTATGCAGCTTTTAAATCCTTCAAAATGATAAAATTTTGCAGCTTTTAAACTTTTCAGAGTAAGAACGTTTTTCAGCTGGTAAAACCTTCATAATTAAAACATTTAACAGCCTTTGAAGCCTCCATAATTATAGTATTTTGAAAATTGTAAACCCTTCAGAATTTCATTTTACAGCTTTTAAAACTGTCATAGTTAAAACATTTTGCAGACTTTAAAGCTTTCATGCTAAGAACATTTTGCAGATTTTAAAGCCTTGCGGTAATTAGATAATTTTACAGCTTTTAAATTTTTTAGTTGGAACATTTTGCGACTTTTAAAGGCTAGGTCTGCCTAGGTAATAAAAACATTTTGTAGCTAGTACTTAAAACCTTCATGATCATAACATCTTGCAGCTTTCGGAGCCTTGATAATTTCTACCTGTTTAAAAAATTTAGTACATTGTTGAAATACTGGGCCGATGTAGGCGAATTATATCTAATTTTAAATCTATTTAAAAATAGAGGCATTCACGAATTTTATTTTTCACTTTAGGCCTATACAACACGCTTTACAGGGATTTTTAGAAATGTTTTTTTTTAAACTGTTTTTTCATTAGATTTCAGAAACTGTTAAAATATCTCGCTGAACTCGAATGCAATTTTATTATTTAATCATTGCCGTTCGAATGACGTATCATTTAAGCCTTGGACCCATACAACACGAATAAAATGAATAAATGGTGTTCAGATAACTCTATGGATTTAAGTTTTGTTAAGACAGTGTTCATGGAGTTTTACAGCCTGAGAATAAAGCGTGAGTGCAACTTTGAATATTTTACTTGTAGTAATAATAACATTGCTGAAGTAGCGTCATTCAAATACTTCGGAATAAACTTTGACAGCACCCTCAAATTTAATTCTCACTGCTATTATGTACTTTAAAGAAAAACCTTTAAGTACTCTAGGCTTGTTAAATTTAAGCGATTTATTACTAATAATCTTATGCCAACTGTATTTAAATCACTTTTCTTCACACATATTGATTACGGCCTTCCAATTTAGGAAGCTGCTTCTAATGCTGCACTTGAAAAGTGCCAGAAGACCATTGATCATTTTCTTAAATGTATTGTGTTGAAAGGATACTGCTTTAATTTTATTTCTTCTAAACAGCTTGGATTCCCAACAGGTCGTTTAAGGTCCAATATTTACATGTATAGCCTCTATGAAATGTATAGCTTATATTAACGGTACCTGAAAGAATTGTGTACATCACTTTGTCTAATTTGTGTGCTCTAATTAACCAGACTGATAAGTTTAATTGTGTTTTTAAAATAATTGACTCTAGGGAAAGAAAACTCAGGAATAATTTTAAGCTAATTGTTCAAAGAAAGTCCTCGTTTTACCATAAATCTTTTCAATATCGATCTGTTATTTTATGGAATACTCTACCTGTATACATTCATAAGGACGATAATTTTAAAACCTTTCAATTTGAACTCATCAGGTGGCTGGTAACCAATCGTAACAATATCTATATATAAGATGTCTAGCTTCTATGTATTTGTATTTATTAGTTTGTAGTTAAAAATTATTATATTTCAACGTCTATTATTTGAATTTAGTGTATTTATACTGTATGAATGTGATAATAAAGCAATTTACTTACTTACTTACGTTTTACAGGGATTTTTCGAAATGTTTCTTTAAAAAACTGTTTTAAAATGTCTCGCTGTACTCGAATGCAATTATATTCTGCTAATCATTGCCGTTCGAATGACGTATAATTTAAGCCCATAGTTACCGGTCTAAAACCCGAATTTTTGATTTCGACAAGATTTTAGCAGGAACTTCTCAAACTCCTATCACTCTTTCCTTATGGGACCGTACATAAATGGCGCCATCCATGTTGCGGGTACATCAAATTGAAAAAACACTGCATGTTAAACATATAAGCAATATAAGCGATATTTAAGCAACGCTCACGAGGATGACAAAGTGGGTGGGTCCAAAATGTCAAAAATTTTATTGGCACCATTTGTGTACAGCCCAAATTAGTTTATGCAGCGTTCATTTAGAGCTGAGGTTTACACAATGACTACCGGAATCCCAGTTATGTTAAAGTTCAACGTATTATCTCAATAGTTTAAAAACAATTTTAAGACATCGTTTTTTTAAAATCCCTCTAAAACGTATTCCATGGGCTGGAAGTAAAAAAAATTGCTAACTAGTAAGAAGATGAGTAATAATTAAGAGTTTACAGAGAGACAAAAGTACGTGGAATCTCATTACTTATAAATTGGTATCAGTGATGTGATGTGACGAGCTTGAGCTTTATATTAGATGAGAAATGATTTTTTGTTGATAATAAATTAGGTTCTAATTAGGTAATAATTAGCCGAATTTAATTTTGTTCAAGCTCAGTGATATCGCAACAGTGTTTAAATGTTTCAGAGAAAGCGGGTTCCACTAAAGAAATCGCCATAAAAGGTGTCGTATGGGCTGGAAGTGAAATTGAAAACGGATTTTTCTATTTTCAAGGACTTCAAAATGATATATTTTTTGGTCTAAATCGGTCGAGTATTTCAAAACAGTTACAGACTATGTAAATAGAAATAAAATCGGTAGCAGTACTGTGCGTAAATGTGATCACCCCTTAAATGTGATCTGTGGAGTTCAAAATTCTGTTCAAATACTATCGCCTTTTTCATGTAAAATCATGAAAGTTTTGAGTACTTTTTTGAATTTGTGTATGCTGATCACATTTAAGACCATATACTTTTCAATTAACTTTAAATGTATTTATGCTAACTGATCAGATTAAGGGCACTTGGGCCGTTGTAAGACTTTTCGCAGTTTTTTCGTACAATGACCTGTATCTCTTCCAACTTTTAATTTTCGACACTGACGATGAGTATTTTTTTGTACATACATACAGTATTAAAAGAGATTGATAGCTTCTCCTTTATTGTACGTTGGCTGTGGAAAAAGATAAAGATTTTCAAAGTTGAAAAAAATGAACCCGATCACACACACGCACTCTACTACTATAGTAATTCATAAGCGTAATAAAAAAGAAACTTAAAAAAACTAAATATACGTGTGTTTTGACATTGTCTCGTAAGTCACTGCTAAAAAATAACCCTAGGTAAAATAGGTAACGAAAAATAAAATATAAGAGTATACATATAAAATTTCTGAGAATATATTATGAGATATTTTTGATGTGATTGTAATTTTGAATAGAAATACATCAACGCGATGGGAAAAGTTTGGCATCCCGAGTGCTTTGTGTGTACTCACTGTAATGTCATGTTACCTGAGAAAGACTTTAAAGAGAAGAATGGCAAGCCTTACTGTGAGAAGGATTATCATGATCTGTTTTCACCCAAGTGTTTTGCTTGTAAGAAGCCCATTACCGACGTAAGTCCATCACATCATCTCACATCACACCCACACGCACCATCCACTCCCACTTGAATTATTTTTCTCTCGAAACACTTTAAAAAAATACAATACCTACATAAATATAGCTCACAAGCCGTAACATTTTTTTGTATCTCAACTACCTTCTATCGTTTTGTTTTTGGACGAAAAATCAACATCACTAATATTTTCGTTTTAAACTTGCAATATAACAAGATTAAACATCTATTAAAGATCAGATAATGACTTGCCTCTTGTTTTTGTATTAGTCTTTAAATATGTTTCCAAAGGTATTTTAGATTTTTTGAATGAAGCCATGTTGTTTCGTTGGATCTCAATTCGGACTTTTTTTAGTTACTTATTTGTTTTTCTCAAGAAAATCCGTAAACTGATCTTATCGTAAAAATTAGTTGTTCTAAGTCGTAACGCTAATTTAATGTACAGGAGGAACGAGTGAATGCTGTACCTTCTCCCTATCCTCGATCATCGTTAATATTTATGTACCTATACGTGCCTTACCATTGTAAATTTTATATATACCTATGTGCTTATAGCGTCATCGTAACCGTAACCGACACCGTATGTCTATTATGAACGTATGTATATTTGGGTAGGGAAAGAAAACAGCAGCACTTGGCAGAGATTGGCATCCTCAGTGCTTCAAGTGTGCCAAATGTGGCTGCCTACTGAATCCAAATAAATTCTATGAGAAGGATGGAAAGCCATACTGTGAGGACGATTTCAACGACATGTTCCTACCCAAATGTGCCGGATGTAGTACACCCATCAAGCAGGCAAGCAGGAGCTTCTACTAAACTAAAACCAAATAGACTAATAGACCAAACTTATTTAGCATGGTTTTTACATTACCCTCATTGCTAATGAATCCTACGCCTTCACCTCTAATTACCAAAACAGACGTACATGTACAGACGTATATGTCAGCATACGTCAGGCGCTGGCACATTAAGTCAATGTGGAAAAACGTTCTATCAGCATTTACACTTTTCTCTGTGGAATTTGTACAATTCAGTAATAGCAATAGTAAACGGAAATCAAAAAAACCTTCAACTATTTATTTTATTTCATATGTACTGTTTAAGAAAGTAAACGTTTTACAAGAAATCTTCATTTTTTTAATTAAATCTCATCCTATTTAAATATATTGGTATAGGAGGTACGTACTTTTAAAATCTACAAAACCATGGCTTCAGTGCAGTGAGTACTTACTTAGGGTCGTCCATAAATGATGTCATCAGTGGGGTCAGTGGGTCTAGTCGGGCATTGATGGCATGCATGTTAAAGATAGCCGTTTACGTAATGCTAAAGTGATGACATGTGGGGGTGGGGCGGTCCAGAGAGAAAGGGTAATTTGGGTGGCATCAATTTTGAACAATCCTTTAGTGGTCGGTAGAAAATGAGCAAATAGCAAGTTTTGCATCTTCGCATTTATTAAGGAAAGTATATACAACATACCAAGCTACTTCTCTGATTTTTTTATACTTGAAAATGTGGTGCGGATGTTTGTTATTTTATTGAAATGTGTAATACTGTAATTTTATCTATGGGCCTTATTTGCGCCATGTATCCGTGTAGGTGGGTAGGTACATTGACATTTAGTTTAGGAGATCATAGTATAGCGGCTCCCTTTCACTTAATACTACTGGTATGTATCTGTAGTATAGCAAAGTGTACACCACATTCAACACTCAGACTGAGTCAGCATTAAAAATTTGAAAATCCAACAAGAAAAAGAAACAAAACAAACCAGGGGAAAAAAATGTAT
The DNA here is from genome assembly GCA_949802685.1 of Dicyrtomina minuta. Classification (NCBI taxonomy): domain Eukaryota; kingdom Metazoa; phylum Arthropoda; class Collembola; order Symphypleona; family Dicyrtomidae; genus Dicyrtomina; species Dicyrtomina minuta. The sequence continues at coordinate 8,026 of CATKUY010000454.1, forward strand.
ACACCTGTAAAATAGTATCTCAGGAGTCAGAAGGCTATAATAGTCTTGTTTTTAAAAATGTTCAAGTTCTATAAAACGTTTTGCAAAATCAACATTTTATGGACATGGTTATGAGATGAGAGTGCAAAATGTAAATGGAGGGGCTAAGGCAAAATTTCATTATTGTTTTTTTTAGTTTTTTCGAAAGGGAGTATTTGAATCCTATTCCTACTATAGGTATTAATAGTAGGAGTAAGCAGGGACCCTGCTTGCCATAATTGAAACTGTAAATAAATTGACAATGAGTCTACGTATTTTAATGTTTTGAAAAAATAAAATATGTATAGAATGTGACGCGGGTGATGGGGAAAACATGGCATCCTCACTGTTTCAAATGTACAGAGTGTAAAAAAACCTTGTTACCGCAAAACTACTTTGAAAATAATGGCCTTCCCTACTGTGAGGATGACTTTCATAAGAAATTCTCACCGAAATGTGCTGGGTGCACTTCACCGATTAAAGATGTTTGTCAAAAATCTTACTTTTAGTTTGTTGTTCTTTACTGTACAAAACAGTCTTTTGATTGTTTTTATTAAAAATTTAAATTCAATTGTGCTTGGTTATTTGTTTTTTTTCGTTTTCGTGTTTTAATTTTTTAAATGGCGATTTTAGACTCCAACACATGCAATGGAGAAAACATGGCATCCTCAATGTTTCAAATGTTCGGTGTGCAGTAATAAATTGACGCCGAATAACTATTTTGAAAAGGATGGCATCCCATACTGTGAGGATGACTTTCACAACAAGTTTTCACCAAAGTGTTTTAATTGCAATGGGCCAATTAAGCAAGTGAGTTTTTTTACAACTATTTAAAATTATGAAGGCACACTTTTTTTTGTATACACAGGAAATTTTGTATAGTTTTTCTTATAGTTATATTTGTCTTCAAAAATAGAGTCCCACAGAAGCAATGGGAAAACTCTGGCATCCTCATTGTTTTAAATGCACAGAGTGCTCGAAGCAATTGTCCCCATCGCAATTCCGAGAGAAAAATGGAAACCCGTACTGTGAGGAACATTATCATAAACTTTTCTCACCCAAATGCTATGCTTGTAAACAACCCATCACGGACGGTGTAAGTTATTATATTGTACATTTTTCTCAATAAATTCAGTATTCAGTTGCCTCTATAGGAGAAGTTATCTTTCTAGTTCTATACTTTTGACTACTTAATTAATTAATTAATTGATGGACTGATTTATTATACGCTCTACTTATGTATAGAAACCAATCGTGGCCATGGGGCAAACTTGGCACCCAGAGCACTTCAGTTGCTCTGACTGCGGCAAGCATTTGTCTCCCAGTAATTTCTTTGAGAAGAATGGTCGTCTCTACTGTGAAGAGGACTATCATCGACATTTCTCACCCAAATGTGCCTCATGCACTGGGCCTATCAAGGACAATGTAAGTTCTATGTTTCATTTCGAGATTTACAGCACCGAATCTATCTAACTTCACACAAACTGAGTCAATGAAAAATTTGAATCTATTAAAAGAAAAAGTCTGTACTCCGACTACGCAACGACAACGTCGGCTACGGCTAAGTGTGCCCCATGCTCCATAGTCCACAGCCTAGAGACAGAGTCTACACAGGAAATTACCAATTAGGTCACAAAAGATAAACATGAAAGAATCGGAGAATGCTTCTAAGTGTAAATAAAAAACAAAGATCAAATTATTACTCCTGATCGACATCAAGTTTATGTTTGCCTCGTGGGGAAAAAATGTAAATGATGTACATAACACCGGTTGTCTAGTGCTGTATTTGAATAATGAATGTCGAATTGGATGGGTTTACGATGTAATTTAATTTAATTGTTTTTTTTTCTGTGTGTCCTGAACAGAGAGCTGTAGTGGCCCTGGGGAAAAATTGGCATCCTGAGTGCTTCCGATGTACGGCTTGTAATAGGCAATTGGCCGAGAATGCATTTTATGAGCTTGATGGGAAGGCGTACTGCGTGGATGACTTCATGAACATGTTTGCTCCCAAATGCAGAGGTTGTAAGCAACCCATTAAGGATGCATACTGTTTGTACGCTCTCAATTCAGATTGGCATCCCAGCTGCTTCCGCTGCAAGGTTCGTCCGAACAAACAAACAAAAACAAAACAAGGGGCTATACATACAAATAGATAGAATTTAAAAATAATAATCAATTCAGTCTCATTTTAATTCAAATCCCAATTAGTCCTTACAACAAAAAAATACAAAAATGCAATTCTTGTTATTTACCTTCAACCTTGTTAAAATGCGGAATTAACTCTAATTAAAGGAAGATCGTGGTTTCATCGTGATTCATATTAGGGGTCATCCATAAATGATGTCATCGGTGTAGAGTCAGTCGGTCTGGTCTAGCCAGATATTGATGACATGCCACGTCAAAGATAGCCGTTTACGCAATGTTAAAGCGTGGGTGGATCCTAAAAGAGCAATAATTTGGATGAATTCATTTACGGATCATTCCTTATGTGTGGTTTGTATTTCCTCCTTTGCAGGATTGCAATACGTTGCTTGAGGAAACCAACTTTTTTGAGTTAGAAGGGGAGCCTTTTTGCGAGCGTCACTATCACGAGAGAATGTGTCCGGATTGTATAAAAATGAGACGAGCTTTGGAGAGGTACTGTGGACGGAATAGCGATACCACAATGACAGCCAGTAGCAGTAGTACGACCGTAACAACGAACCGACCCGCTGGATCCCAACAAGCATTTCGAACACTGAACCTCCCTCCGCGGCCGAATTCGAGGCAATCGCAGAATCAGTCCCCCACACCGGATCATACAGTGAATCAGAAAGTCCGAGTTCATGACATCAACACACATCACACATCCCATAATCATACGAGTCAGAGCCAGAACCAGAGTCAGAGCCAAAGTCAGAATTTGACCGTGCCACAGTTGGTGGTGAATGATGAGCGGCCGATGTCAACTCAGTCACAGTACTCCTTGGAGTCCACTTACAAGGAACAACAGAGGAATGGATCCCTCGTGTCACCTTATTCTGGATCCGAGTCCGCCTACAGTGCCATTCGAACGCCGTCCCCCATGCCGTTCTCTTACTGGAATGGAAATAATAGTAGCAATGTTAATACGAGTCAGCAGAGTGGAAATAATGGTAGTACAGCGGTGAATTCCGGCAAATTTCCTGTCGGGCCCCAAATGTTTCAATTTGAAACCACTTTTAAGAAGGAAGAGTATCAGTCTATCTCACGATATTGACTGTGGAAAGTATATTAAAAGAAAATATGATTCACTCATTATTATTAATATCGTAAAAAATTTTAATTCGTAAAATTGTTCATTTTGTTCACGAGTAAGTAATACACACAGCTTTGGATTTATATGATGCCCCATCTGTAATATGCACATAGCTTCATAATATTATGCCCTCATTGAAATTTTAAAAAATCGGCTATCTGCATATTTTTTCAATAATATGAAGTTCCCAATCAATTACATCCGCGTTTCAAAATTACTTACAAAATTTGTTACATCAAGCAGACAAACAAATACTCAAGCAGTAACTAAACAAGAAGAACGAAAAAATCATATCGCACTTAAAAATGAATTACAAATAGGCATAAGGTTACGTGTGTTTACTGTTTATTGTTGCAGATTGTGAAAAAAAGCTCAACAATACACACGGAATCCTGAATTAATACAGTCGCAAATGTTATTTCTGCTCTCAAGCTATAGCTTTTTACTCATTCTATTGTTCCTCTCGAAATAATTCTTAACGTAGGAAAGTGCATGTTAATTAATTGTAATACAATATTACAATAAACTACTATGTATAATATAATACAATGAAAAATAATAACAAGCATTATACTTGCGTTGTTGTGCAAAATATATTAATAAGTACATGATTAATGAACATTTGGCATGTAATTACATTTAAATATAATGATTAATGCTCTGAGGTTTGTGCGAGAATTGAAATTATTCTTTAAAGAAAATGAAAACATTAACAATATTATTATCCATTTGTATTTTAAAATGGAATTAGAAACAAGGATCCGGATGATGGACGCAGAAGGTGAAAATTAATGAATGAATAGGATGACATTAGGTCATGAATTTTAATTTTAGTGAGACAAATCGGTATTTCTGTATTACAGCGGAGTCAGCACCCACATTTTGAAGATCGATTTGATATTGCAGCATTATTTTTTTCATAGGATAATTTATGAGTTCTGGATTATTCCAATGGTGTTACAATAATTACCATTACAATTAAAAATGAAATTAGAAAAATTAAATAAAAGCGTATGCATGTGCAAAAGATTTTGAAAGATGATAATAATGACTTTGGTGAACTTACTGATATTTTTTTATTCTTTCTTAAATACATATTTCCGTAAAAGCACAATTCAATTCATGACCCACACATGCATTCCATAATACGGTTATGACTTCATCACTGACATTGTGTCATAACTTGATCACAAATGTTTTAAAAATAAAATTAATTTGACCATTAATACAGATATACAACAAAAGTGATTATTACGTGGAGTTATCACAGTGTATAGCAACAGCAACTGTTATTACGCTAGCAGTAAACGTTAGCTGATTGATAGTCTATAGCCACAAACTCATACGGCATATTTTTAAAATACATAATTGTTTGGTGGCGAATAGTGCACATAAATTGTGAGAGTATTGTAGTGTAAATTATTGTAAATTATTGTATTTACAATTACAATCACAATACTATACGCTTGGACTTCACAATAACAATAACAATCACAATTTCAGAACCATTCACATTAACAATTACAATAACAATTCACAATTTGGTTTCATGTTTCCTACTGACGATGAGTTAAAGTAAGGCGCTTCAAATAATAGCGTTATAAATTTTGTGGGAGGGGGTCTAGCTGCCCTTTCTTATTACATATTCATAATTACATTCCAGAAAAATTGGGTGGGGGTTAAAGGTGACCGAATTTTACATAAAGTAATCGTTGAAAGCTCCCTGATGTGGGCTTAACTTATCACTGTAAAACACAAGAATGCGCCTGCGTCAAGGTGCATTTGCATATTCCGCAATGTTAACTAAATGGTGAATAACCAGCCAGGGGGGAGGGGTTTCGAGTTTATGTTATAACGTCATATAGTCATGACCCGTGGTGCATTGGTGCATAAATCACTACTCGAAAGGACTTTAACTTTTAAACCTACTTTTCAAAATGGAAAACGGATCATCGTTATGTATTACTTTCATAGGTCTAATAGGATTGGACATAATCATTTATATTCTATAGTGCCAGCTTAATTATTCTTATCCTTTGTCAGTTTGACTACTACATAGTTAATTTGTAAAACGTTTTTGCAAAACAATGTATTATTGTTACTGTGTCTTTCTTTTAGGCAAGTACAGTTGTGTACCAGTGTAAATAATAGCTGTTACTTTCTATCTCTCATTAAATGCATATACCTACCTAAATTTTACTTGGTTGGATGGTTCCTTGGAAGTTCTGGAATCGTCTTAAGTCTAAGTACCGTTAGCAAGGCGTACGGAGCAGCCCTTAACTTTGGAATTTCCTTAAGTTCTAGTAGCGATAATTAATTCCCTTCCCAAGCAATCATAGCCGCAACGTTTTGAACCCACGTGGGGTCTGAAAGACCGAGGATACCTACTTCTTTAACTTCATCCAAGCCCAGCAATTGCGTCTCTATTTCTGGAGCACTTAATTTGTACCCACCACTCTTGATAATATCGACCCAAAACTTTGAAAGCACCTTCCACATACTCAACAGTATCCCCCGTAATGAACTATTCCGTGTTAAGTGCATCGATGTGAGAATTGTCACTCGAATTTGGATCTCCTAACGAATAGCATGTCTGTACTCGTCTTTTCCTATATTGTAAACTAGGCTAAGTGACATTGAATAAATACTGATTCTGTATTAAGTAAATACTAATAACCCTCAATAATTGATTAGGCATTATTACACATGGTGGCAGCGTACTTGATACAAACCTGTGATTAATTCAATAATAATTAATCATAATTTGTGATTTAAGGTAGTTCCTGAAAGTTGAAAGTAGAGTAGTCAAAACTTAGAAATCGACTTTAAAATGTTAGTGCTTTGCATTGACATTTTGCTTTCGGAAAGTGAATTTTCGTCATAAACATTTTAAAGTTCATCTTTGTGAAATAAAATATTTTTATTTTCACATTTTTTAGTAACTGTTGGAAAGGCGTGCTGTGAAAATTAAAGTTTGATTTAATATGGCGTCCTACCAAGTTACGGCACTGGAACCGTTCAGCTTTTCGACTCCGTCCGCATAGCCGGGATGGAAAAGAAGATTTGAGCGCTTCCTTACTGCGTCCGGTCTTGACAAGAAAGACGAGGAGGAGCAGATAAGCGCCTTAATATATCACATGGGAGATCTAGCGGATGATATCTTAAAGTCATTTCGACTCAAAACTACTAACGCGAAGCTTTAAAAGAAAGTTATAGACGGATTCGACTCGCACTTCGTGGTGAAACAGAACATTATGTATGAACGTGCCATGTTTAACTCCCATTTTCAGCAGAACAAAGAAACAGTGGAATTCTGTATCATGGAGCTGCATGTTTTAAGTGAGTCATGCAACTACGGCACTCTATATGATGAAATGATTCGAGACCGAATAGTTGTTGGTGTGCGTGACAAGAAGCTGTCAGAAAAACTGCAACTTCAGACTGCATTGACAGTAGAAACTGCAGTCACCACCGTCCGTCAGCACGAGGCCGTGACAAGGCAGCAAGAAGACTCACTTCAGACATGCAAGACGCAAATGGTCAACTACCTACTGCAGAAACCAAAGCACGAGGTTGGGAAGAAAAATACTTCCAGTCAGCAGCAACCTCCTCATCAAAAACTAAATTCTCGGCAAGGTAACAATTCTACAAAGTCCCAATCCTCAGCAGTAAAGTGTAAGCAGTGTGGTTACCCCAGTTCTCATAAAGTGTGCCCAGCAAAAGACAAGAAATGTACAAAGTGTAAGAAAACTGGGCATATTTATAAAATGTGTCGTACAACTGCTGGTAAAACTGTTGATAGAGTAACGCAAGTTAATGATCTGTTTCTAGGTGCTGTGACGGGATGTGTACAAAGTGTGGAAGCCTAAGCGAGGGACCTGCGTTGGACTAAAATTATTACTGTAAATCAAATACCAATTACGTTTAGATTAGATTCCGGTGCTGACGTTACAGTGGATCCCTATCTTCTCTTCACTGAACATCTAAAGAAGACCGGTTTGCTAGACACGACTAGTCTCGCTCTCAACGGTCGAGATGGTATGAAACTGAAAACTGCAGGTATGTTAAAAGCCCAGCTGGGGTTTAAAAATAAAACCATAACTGAAAACATACATGTTGTGCGTAACTTGTCTAAGTGTTAGTTAAGTGTTTGTTCTTGTGAGGAGTTGAAGTTAGTTCAAAGGATCCTCAATGTTCAAGAACAGAAATCATCTGTTATTGTAAAGAAAGAATTTCGAAAACTGTTTAAAGGTTTAGGAGAGGTTAATCCGACTAACGAGGTCAAAATAAAACCGTATGCAGTTCGGTATGCTATTTATACTCCCAGACGTGTTGCTATCTCTTTACTTCCAAAATTTAAGCTGAAGCTGGAAGAAATGGTTGCGATAGGGGTCATTGAAAAAGTCGATGAAGCTACTGAGTGGTGTGCTCCGATGGTAATAACTGGAAAAAAATCTTGGGGAATCCGAATTTGTGTGGACCTGTCCTGATTGAACCAGAGTGCTGAACGTGAACTGTTTCAGATGCCATCAACCGAACATACCTTAGGGCACCTTAGTGGAGGTAAATATTGGTTTAAAACTGATTGTTATGACAGGTTTTGGCAGATTAAGCTTGCGCCTTGGTCTACAAAATTAACTTCCTCCATTACTTCATTTGGATATTGCTATCTTCGACTTCCGTTTGGAATTACTTCAGCTCCGGAAGTGTTTTAGTGTCGCATGATGGAAATTTTACATGACGTAACTGATGTGAAGTTTACAATTGATGATATAATTAGGGGGGGGGGGCAACAATGGAGGAACATGACGTAAAGGCTCGTGAAGTGTTGGCTAGACTAGAGATGGCTGGTTTGACAGTGAATTTAAAAAAATGCGTATTTGGTGTCACTAAAATTGATGAGAAAGGATTGCATCCCGATGAAAAGAAAGTGGAAGCGGTTCATAAATTTGAAGCTCCGACAAATGTGTCTGAACTATGGCAATTATTAGGACTAATTAATTACCTTTGTCGTTTTGTTCCAAATATTTCAAATATTTCTTCAAAAAGGTGAAGATTCAGTCGTCCGTGTTGTTGCCATTGCATTTCGAACTTTGACTGATACCAAAAAGAGGTATGCTCAAATTAAGAAGGAAGCTCTGGCGTCTACATCGGCCTGTGAAAGGTTTAAAGACTATCTAATGGGGTTAAAAGTTTTAATCTTGGAAACTGATCAACATTTAGTGCCTATTTTCAGTACCAAAAACTTGGATGATCTTAGTTCAAGGCTTCAGCGATTTCGGATGCGAATGATGCGGTTTCCTGCAAAGGTCGTGTACAAGCCTGGAAAAGAACTATTGGTCGCTGATGCATTGTCGCGGCGCCCGCTCCCTGAAGTAGGGAACAATGATTTAGAAGAAAACGTCACTGCACATGTGAATTTGATTTTGCAGTCACTCCCAGCAACCCTGAGTAAGTTGGAGGAAATCAAAAAGTGTCAACGCTCTGATTGAGTGCTTCAAAAAGTTGCTGAATTTAGTGCTCGTGGTTGGCCCGATTCAATTGCTCATTCATCGTTGAAGGCGTACTGGAATGTTCGTAAAGATATTTTTGTAAAGCAGGGTTTGCTGATGCGGGGATGCAGAATAATAATTCCCGAGACAATGCGTAAAGACATCCTCAACCGGATCCACACAGGACATTTAGGAATTACTAAGTGCCGTGCAAGAGCTCGTAAGTCCGTGTCTCTGCAGACATTGGAAATCTCATCAACCGGTGTACTGTTTGTGTTAAAGTTCGAAAAGATCATCACGAACCTTTGATGGCATCGGAATTTTCTGATTATCCATGGCAGCGTGTAGCCATGGATTTGAATAAATTTGATAGTCATTGGTATTTGGTGCTAATTGATTATTTTTCACGTTTTCCAGAGTTTGCTCGTCTAGGAAGTTTAACGTTAGCTGCGGTGATCACCTATTGTAAAAGTATTTTTAAAGTATTTCTCCCGAAGAGGTCTGAAGTGACAATGGTTCACAATCAAACGAAATGGCTGAAGCCGCAGTGAAGATCGTCAAATCTCTACAAAAGAAGAATCGTGATCGGTATTTGGCTTTGTAGACTTATCGTGCTACTTCGTTGGGTGATGGTTTTAGTCCAGTTGAACTGTTGTGTAATCGTAACTTACGTACAACGTTACCTATTGTTTCCTTATCTTTATTGCCCAATTTAGTGCCTACAAATGTTTTAAAGGAGAAAGAGAAAGATAGAAGAGCTCAACAGACCCAGGATTACAATCGTCATCATGGTGTTATTCCTGAAAAAGTTTTCAAGAAAGGTGACATGGTTTGGCTTCAGGACAAGAAGATGTAGGGGACAATAAAAGAAGAAGCAGATGCTCCTTGATCATTTATTGTTCAAACACATGATGAAGATTACTGCAAAAATTCCTATCACCTTACCGATGCTCATCATCAAGATGTTTTGAATGATGAAGTCATCGTTGATCCTGATCTGATCGAAAAAAATCCTTCGATTGTGTTAAGTGATAGTGCCCCGGCGAAAACTGAAGTTCCGTCGTCATCGAAATCTGCTAAAGAGCGGGTGCCCTGAGTCCCAAAAGTTCCAGTTCATAGTCCTGACATTTGAAAGAGTGGTCGAATTACAAAGAAGGTTGCTCGGATGAGTTTGTAGCATAAAGTGGTTGCAGAAATTATATTTAAATATTATTGTAAAATAAATAATCATATTGTTTTTCCTACTATTGTACTATGTAAAATCTCGATCGAGTATACAAAATCTTTTGTACATGAACTTATTAGTACCCTGCAATTGTTATAAATATTATCATTGCACTACTCAGCCAGGTTGTAAGCTGTGTAGAGTGCTCTTTAAGAAATTAAAATGTAATTTTCATTATAAGTTAAGGGGGATGTTGTATCAGGCATCATAATCATGATGTACGTATTATGTGACTGTAAGTGTATTGTGCATTGATGTGAGAATCGTCAGTCGAATTTGGATCTCCTAACGAATAGCATGTCTGTACTGGTCCCTTCCTATATTGTAAACTAGGCTAAGTGACATTGAATAAATACTAATTCTGTTTTAGTAAATACTAATAATCCTCAATAATTGATTAGGCATTATTACACAAATTCTTCTCGAACGAACCTGGTTTTCTTTCTCCCACGAGAGGATTTGTGAGAGCCATTCCAATTTACGTCATACCATATCGTTCCACAGTAAGCGATGCCCGGTGATACGTTCCCATTTTTCAAGAACTGGCACCGGCAAAGCTGCTGAACCACTAGCGAGCATAAGCCGCGAAGCTATAAGTGAGATTTTCCATGGGATATTTTTTTTCAAAAAGAGCGTCCAAAAAACTTAAAATGGCTTAACAACATGATGCGCGTAATGAGTTTCGGTCGATACAATATTTTTTCGAAAAATCAAAAAAGGCTTCAGAATGGTTTTTTAATTGTGTTTTTAATTTTTTTAAAGAACACCCTAAGCAAAATATTTGAAAATTTTGGATGAAAAACCATTTTAAAATATTATGAATTCAAAAACAATTTCAATTTTAAATTTAAAAATTTTTCATTTTTTTAAAATTTTGACTGAACAAGGGTTGGTGCCTATAAGATTTGAAAAAAATAAAAAATTTCAAAATTTTAAATTTTAATTATTTTTAAATTCAGAATATTTCAAAATGGTTTTTCATCCAAAATTTTCGAAAATTGTTCCTAAGGTGCTTTTAAAAAAAATTAAAAACCGGATTAAAAAACCATTTAAAGGCCTTTTTAGATTTTTCCAAAAAATATTTCATCGACCCAAACTCAATAGTAGAGATGCTGCAATGGTTGGTTTTGTATACTGGTTTAAGATGGAGGGCGCATGCGCGGCCAACTCACCTGTGGGCCTAATTGGTAAACTATCTCTGTGGATACTTCCGACAGTACCTACCTATAGTAATCTACAATATAATTCAACTAATCGTGAATCTCCATCAGACACTGGGAGCTTGCATAAATTACATAGTACAAAATTTTAAGCCCCTTCCCCTACTTTTTTAGGTATGTAGGTACTCATATGGGGCCATCCATATATTATGTTTTAAGTTTTTGTGGAAACCCCCTCCCCCCAGAGTTTCAACTTTTTTAACATTACGGTAAATGGAGAGCTTACCCCCTGCCCCCTTGCAAAATGAAACTTAATATATGAAGAGTACCTATATAAAAGGACAGGCGGCTTGATCCCCTGCCTCCCCCATGACGTACCACGTAATTTAAACACGCTTCTATGGTTACATGCTCCACAGTGAGGGTAGACGAAAGCTACTACGATCCACCTAAACCATGCAGGCAGCTTCCACTACGGTTCTTTCTCTTTCACACTTTAAAACTACCAGTCCGGCACTCTGTCTGCCGCCGCCACTCCTTCACTCCTTCCTTACATGTAATGGAACCAAAACCGAGAGCGAAATTTTTGTGTTCATAATATGGGCGCGCAGATTTGATTTTGCAATTCCAACTTTCAAATCAGAATTCACTCACTGTAATTCAGAACAGTCACCACCATTGCTGATTTCACTTTGGATTTCACATTCATCTTAATTCTACGCAAAGCGTTTGCTGTCCATGTAACAAATTACAGTTAATGCAGCTGTTAGTGATTAATTGAAGTTTTATTTGGGATCAGTGTACAGTGTTGTTAATTATTATTACTATTGTGTTGGTATTTGATATTTGTATTAAAGTGATTGAACGACAACATGCTATTGTTTTACATAAAAATAGATAAACAATTTAGTACCACTGCACTGTGCAGAACCAAGTAGAATAAGCGGAAGCCAACACTACTCTTTGATCTTACTTTTTAGATGCTGAGCTTTAGCTGCATCTATTGTAATGGTCATGTCCGTCTGTGTGTCTGTCTGTCCGTCCGTCCGTCTGTTCTTTATGCTCTACAGGTCACAGTTTTAAAGTGATGCTTGTCAAACCAATTTTAAATGGTCACAAAAGCGAGCGAAAAGTGCCCCATTGTTTTTGAGAGAGATCGAACTAACCAGTTTTTCACAATTACCAGTTGACTGGACCAACTTTTTTAGCCATCTAAAAGCATTGGAGAAAACCGGGTGATTTGCCTTTGCACCAGTCAAATGCACCAGCTAAATGGACCAGACACGCACCAGTCGATATTTCAATTTGCCACTTTTGCACTAGCCAAATGCACCAGCTAAATGGTTTCATTACAGGCGCCAATCGGCACAAGCTACCCGCAGAAGTTTCCAGCAGAAGTAACCCGCACCCACAAAGTATCCCTAAGGGGGGGAGGTGTACTTAGGGTCACCCACAAAAACGTCCCAACAATCTGAACTATTTTTGCTAAACCATAAAAAAACTTTAAATACTTGCACACCCCACCCACAAAGTATCCCCTAAGGGGATAGGGTGTACCTGGGGTCACCCACAAATGACGTCCTAAAAATCTTATTTTTGTTTGCTAAAACCATTAAAAACCTTTAAATACTTGCACCCTCACCCTCAAAGTATTCCCTTAGGAGGGGCGAGGGAGTGAACTTCGGGTCATTCACAAATGACGTCCCAAAAATCTTAATTGTCTTCCTAAAACCATTAAGAAACTTTAAATACTTGCACCCTCTACCCACAAAGTATCCCCTAAGGGGAGGGGGTGTACTTGGGGTCACCCACAAATGACGTCCCAAAAATCTTAATTTTCTTGCTAAAACCATTAAAAAACTTTAAATACTTGCACTCACTACCCACAAAGAATCCCCTAAGGACAAGGGGTGTACTTGGGGTCACCCACAAATGACGTCCTAAAAATCTTATTTTTTTTTGCTAAAACCATTAAAAACCTTTAAATACTTGCACCCTCACCCTCAAAGTATTCCCTTAGGAGGGGCGAGGGAATGAACTTCAGGTCATTCACAAATGACGTCCCAAAAATCTTAATTGTCTTCCTAAAACCATTAAGAAACTTTAAATACTTGCACCCTCTACCCACAAAGTATCCCCTAAGGGAAGGGGGTGTACTTGGGGTCACCCACAAATGACGTCCCAAAAATCTTAATTTTCTTGCTAAAACCATTAAAAAACTTTAAATACTTGCACTCACTACCCACAAAGAATCCCCTAAGGACAAGGGGTGTACTTGGGGTCACCCACAAATGACGTCCCTAAAATCTTATTTTTTTTTGCTAAAACCATTAAAAACCTTTAAATACTTGCACCCTCACCCTCAAAGTATTCCCTTAGGAGGGGCGAGGGAGTGAACTTCGGGTCATTCACAAATGACGTCCCAAAAATCTTAATTGTCTTCCTAAAACCATTGAGAAACTTTAAATACTTGCACCCTCTACCCACAAAGTATCCCCTAAGGGGAGGGATGGTACTTGGGGTCACCCACGAATGACGTCCCAAAAATCTTAATTTTCTTGCTAAAACCATTAAAAAACTTTAAATACTTGCACTCCCTACCCACAAAGTATCCCCTAATGGGAGGGGGTGTACTTGGGGTCACCCACAAATGACGTCCCAAAAATCTTAATTTTTTTTGCTAAAACCATCAAAAAACTTTAAATACTTGCACTCCCTACCCACAAAGTATCCCCTAATGGGAGGGGGTGTACTTGAGGTCACTCACAAATAACGTCCAAAAAATCTTAATTTTCTTGCTAAAACCATTAAGAAACTTTAAATACTTGCACTCCTCACCCACAAAGTATCCCCTAAGGGGAAGGGGTGTACTTGGGGTCACCCACAAATGACGTCCCTAAAATCTTAATTTTTTTTGCTAAAACCATTAAAAAACTTTAAATACTTGCACTCACTACCCACAAAGTATCTCCTAAGGGGAGGGGGTGTACTTGGGGTCACCCACAAATGACGTCCCTAAAATCTTAATTTTTTTTGCTAAAACCATTAAAAAACTTGCACCCTCACCCACTCAGTATCCCCTTAGGGCAGGACGGTGTACTTGGGGTTACTCAAAAATGACGTCCCAAAAATCTCAACTGTTTTTGATAAAACTATTAAAAAACTTGAAATACTTGCACCCCCCACCCACTAAGTATCCCCTTAAGGAGAAGGGGTTTACTTAGGGTCACCCAAAATTGACGTCTAAAAAATCTTAATTTCTTTGCTTAAACCATTAAAACACTATAAATACTTGCACCCCCAACCCCACGAATTATCTCTGAAAGGGGGGGAGGTGTTAAGAATTAAAACAAGTCAGAATCTTAAAAATATAAATATTGCTTATTCCCAATGCTTTACGAACCGCAAACTAATACTCCTCTACTCAACAAATCATCCCTTTTAGGTTGGGGGTGGGAGAGAGGGAATTCAGGGTCAATCGTAAAATACGTCCTAAAAATTCGAAGCCTCGAAGCCAAGGTTGGAATGGAGCACGCGTCACCTAGAGTCCCGTAAACAGCAATGGGTCAGTAATGGCCTGAGCTAAGAAATGTATTATACAAATCTGTGAGCGTGTCAGATATGGAACCCATAAGATACATAGAGTCCCGTAAGCGAGTTGGCTTTGTTCCCTGTCGTTCCAACAGAAAGTGCTGCTACGTTTCGTGTCTTGCAAAAGAGCCGGCTGCTTTTTGTTTTGACGACGTTAAGGCTGGTAGGGGTCATACACAAATGGCGTTGCTTACCTTAAGGGTGGGTTGCTTGACATTCCACGGTAAGGGCATCCATTTGAGCAATGCTTAAAAAGGTGACAAGCGGGTGGGTAGGCTTATAATTTTGGTAAATTTAGGTGTCGTCATTTGTGTCCGTACCCAAAGCTGGTTAAGCATACGAACTTAATATTTTAGGTTCGCTATTCAGTATTTAAATCACACTCGGAAAAATCTATGCTTATCTGCATCGAGTACGGAATGCCGGCAAAAACCAATTGCATTATACCATGATGTACTCAACGTGGAATAAAAAACGGGTGGGATTCACGATTTTTTAACTTTATGCTGTAAACATACGTACGTTGATCGTAGAAGGAAAGGGACCGATAAATAACGTCATTAAAAATCTTAATTTTAGAAAACCCACCCCAACTTTTTTTACTTTATTTTGTGAACATACGAACAAAGCTTATAGATAGTTGATGACTAACCTATAATGGCGTCATTTAAATTATCAATTTTGAGGAACATACTTTAACTGAATGGCACGCAGTTCGTAATTTTTAGTGTCCAGTAAATACTATACATAAGTTATTCATACATTAAATTTCAACTTTCAGGGTTACACAAGTTAGGAGCCATGCAAGGATGATCTAAAAATGACGTCATTTATTTATTTTGATTATAGGAATCTCTTTTGTCTTTAGTTCGAAAATCAAATTAATGGATATCTCTAACACCGTCTTTTTCTAGCATACATACAGGGATCCTTCATAATTGACGTCATCACAAAATCACCATTTTAAGGATCCTTGTTAGTGCTAAATGCAAAATTTGGTGGATTTATATCTTCAAAATCTACTTTAACCAGTATACACACAGGAATTGTCCATAAATGACGTCGTCTAAATGTCATCATTTGAAAAAACACCCGTTACCAGTTCAAACATTATGTAAAACAGTATTTTTAGCATGGAATATTATTATTGTACATATTAGGATCGTCCAACAATGTCGTCACTGAAATATTGCACTTTAGAGGGTATAGAGTGCATTTTATGTAAATAATGTAAAAAGATGCATCGATTGACTGAAGTCAATATTCGCTGTAAGCTCAGCATCTACTGTAGGCAAATCCGGCGCGAAGCGCCGGATTTTTCCGTCTGCATGAATCCATTGACACTTTCCATTGAGTAAACCGGCTACTACATTTATGCTGGAATAGATATTCCGATTCTGATTATTACCACTTCACAAACCCAAACCCAATGCTAAATCTCTACTCAATTAATGCTCAACATAAACAACTAAACATCTTCGGTATTTCCAATTGAGGAAGCAGATTTGATTGGGTCCTCACATTGCAGCTTCCGACTTCCAACCCAATTTACTTAAAGCACGACAGCCTCGGGCACAAATGACGCCACCCACGGTAATGGTGAGCCACTTGGTAAATGATGTCACCCCAAGTTAAAGATTGCCATTTAGTAATGCTTAAGAGAGTAAAAAGGTGAGTGGTCAGTTGGTTCTAAAAACTTGAGTGGCGTCATTTGTGTCCGACCCCTATTTACATGCAAGTACAAGGCTAAGGGCTAACTTACGGGGCGTTATTTATTGGGCTTTGGGACTCTGCATAATTCCGCTGTACGCTGGACTCAGAAATATTTTGATGCTCCACATATTACATATTACGGCATATCTACTAATATAATCTGACTGTGAAGATTAATGATTCATGAATCACGAATGGTGAACCGTCATTGTTGATTCACTAGATGTCTAGGTTTTGCAAATTCAAAAAAGCGGGCAGATAGAGAGGTGGTCTATGTTTTGGTATGCAATCCAAGAGGTCCTGAGTTCGCCTCATTAGCAGGGTGGGATGAGGGGTCTGGGGGGCCCCCAGTAATCTCCATGTTACTTACCAACAGATTTATGATTAAAAGGGGAGAAAATATGATGTAACAGGCACGCAGACAAGTCACATCGACCAATTTATTCTTGGGATGATTACATAGTAATAGGTAACGTTAGCAGGGGGTCTGGGGGGGGGGGAAGCGCCTTCAAGTTTTGAGAACTAATTAAAATTATGAATATTAGTAGATATATATAATAACTAGGAGTAGGGCCCATTGCCATGCAACGGGATTGTTGTAAGGGCCCTCTTGGTCTGTGGAACAAAATTTTAAAGAAATTGTGCTTAGTTCCATAGACCGAGAGGGCCCTTACAACAACCCCGTTGCATGGCAACGGGCCTTACTCCTAGTAATCAAATAAATTGAACACAATTAAAAAAATATAGTCTGGCGCAGCTTTAAGAGGATTTGTACAGGTAATATACAAAACTACGCGAACACTGCATTTATGTACATGGGTTAAATAAAAAATTGCAGCTTTAACAGTTCTCTAGTGTGCCCTGAGTGTAGGACGTGTTATTTTTAAGGTCTGATAATTTCACAAAATTAAGTGTAATTTAGCTATAATTAGGTACTTTACATTATACTGTTGCAATCCCCGTGTTTTTCTGTCTGTACTAGCATTACTTAAAGTTACAATTTTACTAAATTTAAGTCATAATCATTCATTTTTAAAATATAAAGTATAAGTAAAATTACTCGCAAAACCATTCTCCTCGTCCACTGTTAGCAGCATGGTAAAGGGGACCCTCTGCGCATGGCGCACCGCGAAATCAAAATTCAAATCTAAATTGGACTTTCTGACTCTCAATCTCAGCCTCAAACTACATCCGCCAGCAGTCACCTACGTCTACAACTAAAACCAGCCTCCGCTTACAATATTCAACAATCGTCTCCGTCAGTGTAGTGCATTATACAATTAAATTATACCGTATAAAGTATTTTAATTCCAAACAGTAAATTTTGAAAGTTAATTTATAGTAACCATACACCTCATTCAACTATAATTTATACATACTCCAGTGCACGTAACCTACACTCACTTATGGGCATACTAGTGAACATTTTTGACAACCCTGTAATGTTGTAAATGTCTAACTGTGCTGTTAATTTTCGTGATATTTGGAGGGCAGCAAGGGTGCCCGAAATCCCTCACCCAGTTGACTTCAGTCTGGGGTATCAAAACTGATTTTATTCACTAGTGCAGCATAGTTGGACATATAAAAAGGGTTTTTTAAAATATTTTTTTATATTAAAATACACGGAAAGCTTACTACTTTTTTCCTTATTAAGGTTTTTTTTGGTTCTTCCAAAACATTGGCTGTATGATTACAAATAGTTTTACTTTAAATTCAAAATTTTAGGATATCAATTACTAGTAACACAGTCCTGAATCAAATGATTCCACTCGTAAATTCTGTTATCCTCGGCGCTTGATATATGTCGCGAGGGCTTCTTCGTTTTTCTTTAAGAAAATTATGTACTGTTTTAGTTACTGTAATATGTTAAGTAGAAATTAAGCAAAATTCTCTATCTACATGTACTGTTTTCAGGATTGATTAAACATTTTTATGTGTCTCTTTTGTGTATGTACAAGTTAAATACGAAACAAAGAAATAAAAACCCCAAATAATAATAATAATAATATAATCTCATAGCAGAGAAATAACACTTTTGTTATAATTTTAGTATAATACATTACCGATGACAGACGATTGCCGATATACCTTAATATCTAATGGAATTAACTGCACGAGGTTGTTGGTGAAACATAACTTAGGAATACACAATTCTAAAACATTTTTAATATCCAATAATATACATTTAACATTTCAGCATTTATTACACTCTTGTAGACATTGCATTGACAGAGTTTACACGCTTAGAAAAATAGGAGTAAATTGAGTTTGAGTTAAGCTTTATTTACGTGTCAGAAATTTCAATAAATGAATACTGTTTTTCAAATAAGGACACAAAATACAAAACACAAGATATTTTCTATTCCTAATTAAATAAATTTAAATTAAGCTACTTCCACATACACACACAAGCGAGTCACAACCAAGACATCAATGATAAATTATACAATTATTAAGGAGGTTGGTAAACATGGTATGGTCTTGGCACACGGTTACTAGATAAATATTTATTCAGATAAGACTAGTTTACTGTTAATTTCTAACTACTTTCTTGTTACTCCGACATCCACAGTGAATCCTGTTAACCACGGTCAACAGGATTATGGTTAGTGATTTACAGTGAAAACTGTTGGACTGAGTATACTAGAACGGTGTTGGATCACGCAACACTAATCGTGTTGAACGATTTTATTAATTAAAAATAACACCAGAAACTGGAATCGTACCCCTGGATTCGAACCCACACCCTTTCGATAACGAACCTGACTCCTTAACCACTGGACTGCCACAACACATTAACTATGGATCACTAATTTAGCATACATATACAGTGATATAAATGCTTCAACAAGTTTAGTGTTGATTTAACAAGTTTGGTGTTGGGTTTTGCAACACCAGTCTTGTTGCATGTGGTTAACAGTTTTCCCCACCCTCAAAAATTTCAAAATTTACTACTAAACCTGTCAAATTTAACAGCTTAAACTGTTGCCACGGCCTAACTACATTCGTGTCAAGATCTTTTCTAAGCGTGTAGGTAAAAGAAAAATTGTAATAGCATCAAGTCTAAGACAAAAGCATATCAAGGTTGAAGGTACAAGGTCACCGCCAACGAACCCTATCATACGCACGCTGCGACACATGTAGACGTCGTCGTAAGTAACGTGTTTATAATAATTAGTGTTGCGTACTATTTTAATTAGGGTCCGTATACACAATTAAAATGGTTGGGATGAATTCATGCTGTACGTGTACCGTGTACGGCAAGACGGCAATGGTTGATGTTGATGGTATTTAACGCGAGAGGAATGGATCAAATAAAGTTTAGTATGAACTGTTTTATGCATTAAACAATAAAGTAGTATTTAAAAAAAATAATACGATGCATCACAAATCACAACTCAACTTGAAGTTAAGTTTTTTCGGGCAGCATGTAGAATCCTAGCAGACTTTCAAAATCAGCCACTTAACCCACCTAACTTTTGTCAATGTCATTTGAATGGTAGACTTTTTAAATTGAAAACTTCAACTCTATACTCATAATATTATTGAGATTTTGGAAAAATTTAACTTGCTATATCTCGTTAACATAGTCACTACGTTAATTACTACATAACTAACCACAATCCGTGATTTTGAAAGTCTTCTAGGATTCTACATGATGTCCGTTTTTTCACTGCTTCAAATTCCAGGCCCATTAAGTTGTCTAAGTATGGCTTTTTAAAAATTACCTTCTGAAATTCAAAATTTTGGCGCTTCATAAAACCCGCGAATTTCAGTAACTTAATTGAAGACACATTTCAGGAATAGGGACGACGGGACAAAAACGACTAGCATATTGGGGACTTAAATCCCCCACCTACTCACTTCTGTGCATGCCATTTAGACTGTTTAAATTCTAACGAGCAACACGCACCAACGTATCCTCACGGATTTTCCCGCCGTATTTGTTTTTGAAAAGCATCCAAAATAACTTAGATTTGCCTAACAACATGATGCGCTTCATGAGTTTGTTTCAATAAAATTATTTTTCGAAAAAACGAAAAAGGCCTTGAATTGTATATGTAATTATTATTATTATTCTGGGTTTTTATTATTCTTTCGTTAAACACATAATATGTATAATCATCCTCAAAAATAGTACATGTATTAGACAGAGAATTTTGCTTAGTTTCTACTTAGTAACAAAATAGTATATAATTTTCTTAAAGAAATATGAAAAAGCCCCTGCAGCATATATGGTGCATATACGCTGGGATGACAGAATTAACAAATTGAATCATTTGATTCTTGACTGTGTTACTAGTAATTGATATCTTATAATTTAGAATTTTTAGCAAAACCATTTTTGTAATCGTACAGCCAAATTCATGTCTTGGAAGGAAAAACAACCTTAATATGTAAGGAAAAAAGTTGGTTTAATTAAGTATACATAGAAACCCGTTTATTACATGTATAACTATGCTGCACTAGTGAATTAAATCAGTTTTGTTACCCCAGACTGAAGTCAACTGGGTGAGGGATTTTAGGCACTCTTACTGCCCTCCAAATATCACGAAAATTAACAGCACAGTTTGACATTTACAACGTTACAGGGTTATAAAAAATGTTCATGTATGCCCATAGGTGAGTGTAGGTTACGTGCACTGGAGTGTGTATAAATTATGGTTGAATGAGGTGTATTACTTACTAGAAATTAACTTTCAAATTAAAGATGATTTGAATTACTATTTATACTTTATACGATATAATGCACAACACTGACGGAGACGATTGTTGAATATTGTAGGTGTAGGTTGGTTTTAGTTGTAGACGTAGGTGACTGCTGGCAGCTGTAATTTGAGATTGAGAGTCTGAAAGTCCAATTTTGATTTGAATTTTGATTTCGCGGTGCGCCATGCGCAGAGGGTCCCCTTTACTATGCTGCTAACAGTGGACGAGGAGAATAGTTTTATGAGTAATTTTACTTATATTTTATAATTTATAAAAAGGATAATTATGGATTAAATTTAGTAAAATTGTAACTTTAAGTAATGCTAGTACAGGCAGAAAAACAGGGATTACAATGGTGTAATGTATAGTACCTAGTTATAGCTAAATTACACTTAATTTTGTGAAATTATCAGACCTAAAAAGTAACACGTCCTACACTCAGGGCACACTAGAGAACTCTGGTTTTTTCATCAACATTATTTAATTTTATTCAAAATGTTAGAAATGCTTAAATATTTTTAAATAATGTAATTTATACTGGCAGTAAATTGAATGGTAGAAATGGTTTAACGTGTATAGAAAACTATGATCGATATTCAAAATTTAGAGAACTATTCACAAATTTAGAACCAGAAATGGCACCATTTGGATTTCAAACAGCTTATCCTTTGTATTGTTTTGATAAAACTTTTCAAGAAAACCGTATAAAAGGCAATACATTAGGCATAAAAATTTAATTTGAATTTAGTGAAAATGTACTAGCAAAAAACAACTGCTTATGGTATTATATTCAGAGAACAAGTACTTTCTATGACAACAACAGGTGGTAGAAAAATTCAAGTTGAATATATAAGTACTTATGCAAAATTATTAATTTTCTTTGTTTATATAAATAATTATTAATTTATTCACTAAAAGCCAATATAAGGCTATTGGAAATGCCATTACAAATACAATAGGTGTAATACTACATTGTGATAAAGATAAATTTAATAAAGATGACGGCTATCCTACAAATTAAACACAAGTTTAAATAAAACAAATTAATGGTAATAATTTTAATTTAAAATTATCAATTATTCAATTTGAAAAAATTATTACAGATTTATCAAAACATTAAATCAAGGGGTGCTTTGCCACTTTTAGCTTAAATTTCGATAATTAATAAACCAGCTGCAATTATCGGTGGAGTTAGGGCTGCTGCCGGAAGTGTAAGTCAAGTTGGTTATGCAGTAAAAAATCACACGATAAGAATTTAACAGAATTAAAAAGGCATAATAAAGGAATTGAAATAACGGGAGCAGATTTTTTGAAAACTTTATTTATAAAGGAATTCCAAATATAGAAATGGATAAAAATGCTAGACAAAATATTAAAAAACATAAAGAATAAAACTTATATTTTTAGACAATAAAAGATAATTTACGCTTAAAACCCAAGAATATAGATATTGTAATACTAAATCTACACAGCAATAATAACCCAGGAACTAATTGGACTTTATGGTATAAAAAAATAAAAAACATTATTATTTTGATTCTTTCGGTCATGGACCACCTATAACATTTTTAAATTATTTAAAATCAGATATTTTATATTCAATTCATACATTTAAAAAAATTGGAACAAATGCATGTTGTTCTTTATGTTTACAGTTAATGTCTAATATTGTTAACAATGATGATTTTATAAAGGCGTACATAGCACTTAATCATTTAATGAAATATAAGTTTTATAATAAATGATTTCAAAATTTGGATATATGAAAACAACGACTAATAGGATAACATCAAATACTTTAAATGTTATGCT
Organism: Dicyrtomina minuta; assembly: GCA_949802685.1. NCBI lineage: Eukaryota > Metazoa > Arthropoda > Collembola > Symphypleona > Dicyrtomidae > Dicyrtomina > Dicyrtomina minuta. The sequence goes on from CATKUY010000454.1 coordinate 31,024, forward strand.
AAAATAAAAAACTGACTATTGAGACAGATAAATTAAAAGATACTTTAGCAATAAAAGCCAGTAAAATAGAGAATTCTATACGTGTAATCGAAGCAATAAAAGATGATATTACTAACTAAACTAATTTTTTTGATACAAAATGTAAAATTAATAATACAGCGTTAAAAAACCGTTAAAACTTGGACAGTAGAATTAATACAAAAGTAATAAAAATAAATAAAGATATTAGTCTTCTAGAAGAAAGATTAGCAAACAAACCAATTATATTAGTAGAAGCTATACGTATACAAAAATATAAAGAATTTGTTATCGGAGGTCTTAAATTAACAAAAATCAATAATGAAATAGCTTTTTTAACTAGTTGTATTCGTATTACCACCCCTTTTTTTGAAAACTAAAAAAGCTGCAATATTTCCTATAAATGTAATGTAATGTAATAGCTTTATTGTCAAATTCATTCAGCGCTTACATATATCTAATATAAGCTTACAAATTGAAGTAACTGATTATATACCTGGGAAAATATATTAGTTAAATTGTATTTTTCAATAGTATTTACCAATTTGTTTATTTTATCAATCAAATTGAATCGTTAGCGTTCTTTATCGTTCATCGTTATCATTCATCGTTTGTTAGCGTTCGTTAGCGTTAGCGTTCGTTAGCGTTTGTTATCGTTTATCGTTATCGTTCATTGTTTGTTAGCGTTTGTAAGCGTTAGCGTTCGTAAGCGTTTGTTAGCGTTAACGTTCGTTAGCGTTTGTTAGCGTTAGCGTTCGTTAGCGTTTATTGTTTAATTATATATCGTTATCGTTACTTTAGCGTTCGTTAGCGTGTGTGAGCGTTATGTTAAAAATGCGCGAAGTAGGTAGTATTCAATAATATAATAATAATAATAATAATAATAATATTAATAATAATAATAATAATAATTTCTTACTGGGTGTCTCCTATGTTTACAAGGCATATACATACTTCCATCTGAACATAGGTACAACGTTCGCTGTTCGTTCCCAGTACATTCCATACTCTTAGCATAGAGCGCACATAAATAACATAAGAAATTGAATGCTGTGGAGCGTTCACAAATGATGTCAACACATTTTTTCCATTTTCTGACTTACCCATTTCTATATACTACCAAATCAGGCGTGCTTGGGTGAGCGGTTAGGACTTTAGACTGTAACGAAATTTACAGTCTCAGACCTGGATTCAATCCTTGGCCACTGCTAATCGTTTACGGCTCGGTGTTGCACGGTAAACGTCACTGGATGGTTGATTGAAACCCAATGTCCTTCGGTGCTCCTTAGTGACCACTACTTACTGTAGGGGCCTAGGGAATGAGACTCCTTTACTGTGGAGGATAGGACGGGGATAGGTGAAAGGGTACAAAGACCGAGACGATCTAACGCGGTAGCCTCGTACTTCCTCACCCACAGTGACTAGTTGAGTCTGGTTGTATGAACTTCGGTTAAATCGACTCAATCAATAAATTATTATTTATTATTATTATATACTACCAACTAATATTTAACGTAATGCAAAATGGAAAATTTTCATATCGTCGTACCTACCTAAATCATATTATCATTGTTGTGGGCTCCTTATTCTACATCGTCTAAAAACAATGGTTTAGCATAGACCATGCGACGTAAATTATCTTTTGGACCCCACCTACCCATGTATCACCACATTGGCATTAAATAAAAGGCTTGGGGGTTGGGCATAAATGATGTCACGCGAATTATCCTTTAAAAGCCACCCACTCATCTGTCATGAAATGTACAAATCGCCCTCACATTGCTGTATAGTTTTTGGTCAATATCGCAGAATGACGTTTTTTCGCAGCTAGTAGTTGAATTAAGAATGGAGCAACTTTTAATATTTTTCAACCGTTTTTAGATGCTGAGCTTAAACATCTATACGAATGGCTATGTCCGTCAGTCTGTCTGTCTGTCTGTCTGTTCTTGATGCGCTACAGGTCACAGTTTTTATGTGATGTTCTTGAAATCTTTTTTAAACGGCCACAAATGTGAGGGAAAAGTTCCCTATTGTTTTTGCAGTGGATCAGACCCACCAGTTTTTTCACAATTAATGGTTGAATGGACCCCTGTCAAAACGCAATAAAAGGATACAAAGAAAAACGAGTGCATTTCAGCATTAGCGTATATAGGTATTTACAGAAACGGCTGGTGAAACTTCGTGTCTTCAAATTAGCCCACCACTAAACTACAAGAGCAAGTGAATCTTACTGTATTATTACCAGCTTTAGCACACCAGTGAATGGGAGGGAAGGGGGGGGGGAGGCGAGTTAGCGGAATGGCCCACAAATGACGTCACAAAAATATCACTTGTTTATTAGGATCGTCCGTAAACGACGTCACAAAAAATACAACTAGTTTATTGGGATCGTCAGTAAATGACGTCAAAACAAATTACTCGTTTATTAGAATCGTCAGTGATTAACGTCAGAGAAAATATCACTCTTTTATTCGGATCGTCCGTAAATGACTTCAAAAAAATGTTACTCTTGTACTGGGATCATCCGTAAATGACGTCATAAAAAATATTATATGTTTATTGGGATCGTCAGTAAATGACGTCAAAAAGAATTACTCGTTTATTGGAATCGTCTGTAAATGACGTCAAAAAAATGTTACTCTTTTATTAGGATCATCTGTAAATGACGTCATGAAAATAATTACTTGTTTATTGCGATCGTCCAAAAATTACGTCAACAAAATATTACTTGTTTATTGGGATCGTCCATGAATGACGTCACAAAAAATATTAGTTTATTAGGATCGTCCGTAAATGACGTCAAAAATATCAATCTTTCATTAAGATTGTCCGTAGATAAAGTCAAAATCATATCACTTGTTTATTTCGGTTATCTGTAAATGACGTCACTTTAATTATGTAATAGGTAAACGTATACCTCTAACCTATCAATACCTAATTCAACCTTTTGACTAGACATGGCAGAATTTTTACAAACTAACCCGTACCACTAGTACTTAGTGCACCAAATGCATCAAATCTCGTTCCTAACACTGGTAAAGGTGGTTTTCTTACTAATACTACTCGCATGGGCAATAGGAGTACTCAGCTAACTGAAACTTGCACCAAACTCTTTTTTACTGACGCCATTCATATCAATATCTGACGACAGGATCTTTCAAGTCGCTTGTACCTTGCCAAATGATACCATTAAAGTTTGTACCTACCACATTCACACCAAATCAAACCTGTGCTGTTATAAAACCAACTTGTACCAGAACCACTCAAATCTCGTCTATTTTCACGACCACAACTTGTAACCTAGACCGCTTTTACGGACACTAATTGCAAGGACTTTATTTTAGCCTTTCTTTATAAACAAAGTTTTCCAATGATTCAAACATTTCGCTCTAAGCTCAGCATCTACGGTTGACAAATTTTTGGGTTTTTGAGAGTTATTATAAGCTTATTAATATTGAAATTTTTGATTTTTCTATCCTTTTTAAATTAATAACTCCAATATTCCACTACGTTATACCCTTTGGTTTTCAGGCAATTTGTCTATTATCAAGTATTTCCATATAAGTTTGAAGTTTGGCTTTATTTCAGTGTCAAATCATGCAATACAAAGTATTGATTTAAAATGATGGACACTATCTAAATATTTAAATAATTTAAGAAAGATCAAAAATAATGTAATGTAATGTAATAGTATAATTAGGTAGACACAAAAAATATTAAACATTACATCAAAGGAATACAAAGTTGCAACCAAAAATACATTAAATATATCCATTACATTAAGGCGGATTTCGCCGATTCCTTAAAATAAAATCATTTAGTTTAATCCTAAAATTGTCACACAGTACACCATCATCACATTTTACATAATCAGGTTAATGATTCCAATACTAAATAGAGCAATTTACAAATGAGTTTTCGAAAGATTTTGATTTAAACTTACAAGGATGTTCCAGTAAAAACATTTTACTAAAACGAGTTGAACGAGCAAACTCGTTCTTTACAAACTATTCCGAAAAATTCGAAACACTTGAATCATATTTTAATACTACTACTCTACAAAAATCGTAGAGTAGTACATAATTCTTTCAGATACTGATAATATATTGGCACTCTCCAATAATATGTCTTCTTCTGTATTACTAGCAGTGCCCATAAAGAAACCAATTGTCCTATTTATTTCATTCTTTAAGACCTGTAACTGCCTTTGGGTTTGCACTGCATATACATGGGGGCAGTAGTCAACTATAGAAAGAACATACGCATTGAGCATAATGATAAAAATATTAGTATCAAGATATTTCTTTAAGTTACACGACATACTTATAGCTGAAAACACCCTATTTTTAACATAAGTAAAATGCTGATTAAATGTTAGATTAAAGTCAACAATTATGCCAAAATATCTAAAAGTATGAACTCGCTCAATATCATTACTATTACAGGTAAATACTACAGAATCAGGTACCTTCGTATCACGTGACTTGTGCATTACCATAAATTTGGTTTTGTAAACATTAAATTTGAGACCATTACTATTAAACCATTCATTAACATTGTCAATACAGAGTTGCATGTGTTCCACCATAGAGTTAAAAACCGGTGCATAGTAGTATAACACCATATCATCAGCATGAAGAATAAAATTAACGCCACTTACTAAAGCTTCACCCACTTTGTCTATATACATTATAAACAGTAATGACCCCAAAATAGATCCTTGAGGCACACCTAGCTGCAACTCATATGCTTCAGACATTTGAGTTCCAATCTGAATTTTAAAAGAACGGTTTTTAAAATAATCAATAATGAGTTTCAGTAGGTGTCCTTGAATACCGAAATCGTCTCTAAGCTTTATAATCAGTTTGTCATGCGGTATGGCGTCAAACGGCTTCTGTAAATCTATGAAAACAGCTATGACGCGACCACACTGAACATCTATGTAACCAAAAACATCCTAAGTAAATTTTAAATTAGCTGATAGGCAAGACCACTGCTTACAAAAACCGGGATGTTGATCACATTGATTTATACTACCTATAATACGTATATATATCATTTTCTCAAACAGCTTATTTAATAAAGGAAAGGAAGATATAGGGCGATATGAGGAGGCACTTAAGGGGGTACCTTTGCCTTTGTACAATAGCATCACGATTGCACACTTAAACTTTTTGGGGGAGGCACGAAGAACAAGACAGTGAGTGAATAACATTGCCAAAGGCAAAGCTAACTCACTCATACAAATATTCAAAACCCGATAAAATAATTCATCAGGATTTGAATTTTTCTTCCGCTTTATAAGTTCGAAGCTCGATATAATTTGATCCTCAGTAATAGACTGAACTACCAAACCATCTACCTGCATTTCATTATGAAGTTCATTCAAATCAGCATCTAAACCTTCCATAACAAAGGCATAAGCTAAAGCATCAGACACGTCACTGTTTTCAGTAACTGGGGCTCCATCAACCTTAAGGTGAAAACTGTTAGGGGCTGATTTAGACTTCCCTACTAGTTTGTTGTACACATTTCAAACATTTGTTGACGTAGGTACTTCCGAAAATTTACGCCGATACTGATTAAACTTAGCCATTTTCACTTCATTATTTATTTTATTTCGTAAGGCTTTATATTCCAGTTCAAGCTCTTTGCTTTGATGCTTAATACTCTGAACTGTTTAATGATACCTACGATGCATTTGCTTTTTAATATTAGCAGTAAGCCACTCGGATGGTTTACTTGGTACCCGGCGGTTGATAATACGTGCATATTGATTAATAATATCAGTAACTAATAATTCAAAAAAATGCAAAGCATCATCTGCATCATCAAATACTTTAATAGTTGACCAAGGAACGTTTTTGAGTTCAGAGTTTAATAACTACTAGTCAGTATCAGCATAATTCCTCAGCGTTAAATACTTAGTAGGAAACTTATGGTTATTTCTATGCTTCACAACATATACTGCATCATGATCTGATATGTCTATAGATAAGACACCACTAGCACGTACTAAGTCAACAGGATGTTAGCGTAACTCTGGTCTGATGCCTTATAATCTGCCCAATTCCATTCAAGTTTGCAGAAGTAATTGGATTTTTGGCTGCAGTATCTTTAGTGCTGAGGGCAATGTTAAAATCTCCTAGTACAAAGTGTTTAAGCCCTTGAGTTTTATTTCTGAGTTGACACAAGTCATTATCATAAGCATCTTGTATACCAAATTAACTTTCATTAGAAGCATGTTACATGCTTATATTTTCCTAAGAAATTACACATTCTAACCATTCTATACTTTGTTTAGAATAGTTATCTTTGTTTCTGGAGACGATAACTATTTTATTTTATGCATTAATTTAAAACTATACACAGCCATAGCTACGCTAGTTATTGTAACATATTGTAACGGATCTACAAATTCTTCTTCACCTAAAGCACTTAATTCTTTTAAATTTTTACGGTAACTGAGGCATCTTTTTCTGAGTATATCAACATCAAATTTACAATATGCAATCATTTATTTTCTAAAGTTAAATTTTTATCTTCATAATACTTTGATTCTTGGTTATACCATTTCTCGAAATCAACTCGATCCTCAGATTACATTCCATCTGGTTCATAATACTCCTTATCTGGTAAAGGTTCTATATAATTCCAATTGTCTGGTTCATTAAACTTATGTGGAAAATACCTTTTTTCAAGTTCTGTAAATCCAAATGTTTTTGGACATTTTTTAAGTGGATCTGCAATATGATTAAAACTGTCTTTTAATCTAATTTCTTATTTTTAATATACATAGACATTATTTTTGTTCCTGTTAATATTAATTCTGGATGTATACTATTTTATAAACAGTGATTATGTATAAATGACTGTCATAGCCTTTTGCATTATGCGCTATAAATGTAAATCCTTTTTTTGTAGAGCCCATTAACAAAATTTGTCATTAGTAGCAAAACGTTTTTCATTACCGTCAAAATATAAATTTCATTACCAACTCTGTGTTTCTTAAAACTAATAAAACATTAATGTTTTTATTTTTATCGTATTTGACTTAACAAATGTAACATTAATTTGATCACAAATGTGTGGTTCCTTTGGGTAACCCTTGTTGTCATAAAATAGTTGTGCTTTACAAGTTTGACGTTTTTTGAACCTTTCACACTGTTTTTATAAATGATCATTTTAACAATTTTGATTCCAAAATTTTATTACAATCCTCACAATTTCTCGAATCTTTTGTAGTTTTATCATCACTTTTATTATTATTTTAAATCCATTATTTATGTTACATTTGTTTTAAATTTTATCTTCACAAACATAGTGATCTTTGTTTTTATTTGGTGTTTTACAATCAGGACAATAATAATAACAGCTATAAGGAGCAGCTAATTTATTACTATAATCTAAATAGTCTTTGTGTAATTATTACACAATTAATTTAATACACATTTTTGGTTTCTGGGTTTTTAATAGCACATTAAAGTGAACCATCAATTAAAGAATTTATATTTATCATAATTTCTAATTTGTTTTAAATTTATGTAAATAATTCTAAAGTCATTTCTTCTTCAGAGATTTCTGCTCCGACGTAATTAAATAACTTATTTGTTTTATTTTGCCTTTTATCTTGGTTTATTCGTATTGTGGTAATGTTTCGATCACTTATATCTTCTAAACCACGAAATTTAGCACGAGTAAACTTTTTAAAATTTAAACCAAGTTAAACCAACAACGACTGCTCTGATCCCACATAATTCATTATTGTTTCTAATTTCATTAACACATTGTTTTTTCTTATATCTAAAATTCTTAAATCAATTTTTTTTGCGTCTCTTACTTCCAATATTATCAATAAATGTTACTTAAAGATCCAAATTATTAGTTGTTATATTTTTATATGTGGCAATTCTACTCATAGCTTCAACTAATGATTTATCTGTAGGACTTTCTTTTTCAGGGTCAAAACTATAGTTTTGATGAAACTTAGTACTATCATTAAAAGTACTCGAAATACTAATATGAAGTTTGATACTTTTGAAAAAGCTTTCTTTATAATGTTTGAGTATAGATTTCAAAACATCTACAATAATTCTGTTTCCGTTTGTTTAAGTTTGCAATTATAAGTATCTTGATAGAAATTTAAGTTCCTTATTTCAGTTCGTCGTCATTTAATTAATTCACTATTTACAAAGTCATTGTTATTTAACATTTCTTCCCTTAGTTCTTTAAAGTTTTCTACTTTTAAGTAAAAATACAAGAAATAAATTTTTTAAAAGTCCTGCATTGCGTTTTTATATCGCGTATTTGGGATGTTTTCTAAAGTTTCTAAGTTTATTTATCTCTAATTTTAATTTCTGTATTATATAATGAAAAATAATAATTTATTCATTGAGTCGATTTGGCCGCAGCCCATACAACATTGGTTATTTACATGTTTAGCTTTACAGGGGTAATTGATCCTCGGTTTAATATGATAATAAATATGTTTGATTAAGTATATGTGATTATGGTTATTTCTTGGCTGAAAAGAGAGCATGTTGGTAATTTAACTCACAAAGTATAAAATATTCATTCTTAGTCATGTTATAAGGATTTGAATGTGATATCGAGTATTTTTTTCCTTCTGGTGTCTTGATAGAAGAAGGAGGAAGGGAATCATTTGTAGTTTGATGTTGGGGGGAGGAGGGGAAGGGGGAAGTCAGGTCTTTTCGATGCATCCGTGGTAGAAGTTTCTAGTCCTTATAGCTGTATCCCAGAAATTAAATAGTAGTTCAAATCCCTCGCTGTTGTGGTATTCGTAGAAGACTCGTTTTATGATGCTCTTCTTAGTTGGTCTTGCGTCGCTTATTTTTCTAAGTAATTTAGTTCTTAGAAATGCGTAGTGTGGACAGTTCAGCATAACATGAAAGGTGTCTTCCTCTTCCTTCCCACATAGGTCGCAGTCAGATGTCTCTTCTCGTTTCCATGGTCTGTTTATTCCGTTAAGATTAATGACCTTTCCCCTAAGGACAATTCTAGGCAGACCAGATCTTAGATTCAGTATGAACTTTACCGTGTTCCAGGCTAGACTCATCTCAAAATTGTTCGATATTAGAGCGTGAGTCTTTAGGCTTCTGTAGGGTTTCAGTGTGCTGCAGCTTTGCATTCTTTGTACGTCCATGTTTATGCAGCTAAGACGGTTCTTCTCTAACATTTCAGCTTTATGTTGCTTAATATATTCACTACTTAAGTTCTGGAGCGTTCCTTTTAGAGAAGCACTGGGAAAGATCTGTTTAACTTGTTCCATCCAGTTGTATCTGGGATCTGTGGCTTAAATCTGAAATACCTCATTATAGCAGTTTTTGGTAATGCTATTTTCCTCAGAGTTGATGGTCTTTTCGAGAAACAACAGTAGTGCTTTGAATAGCTGCATCTTGATGTTTTGTGCTCCTGTTTTTAATCTGAGGTAGTATCCTGATGTTGAGTTGGATGAGCCCGTAAGTCGTCCTAAAAACATTGTTTGGAAGGTTTCCAGTTCTTAGCTGCGTAATCCCCAGACAGGAGCTGCATACATCAAGATTAAGCTCACAAGAGATTTAAACAGCCTCACATGTATATTCAAGTCTTTCACTTTTGCTCAGTAGAAGAGGTCAAATAACTTTGCTTGCGCTAGTTTATCTTTTCCAAAGAAGTGTTGTTTTGCTGCATTAAATATTCCACTGTGCGTATAAGGAACACCAAGATAAATGTACTGGTTGACGATCTCAGGCGGCTTGTTTTCCCATTTAAATTTAAAAGTCTTGCTAATGTTGTTGCCTTTGCGGAAGATCATGACCTTGGTTTTATACAAGTTGACCGTTAGGTCATTTTCTTTAAAGAAGCTACTAAGTGAGTTTATTTGCCGTTGTAAGTCCAGTTCGTTTGATGAAAGAAGGATAATGTTATCTGCGTAGAGCAGAATAAGTAGTTTAATAGTGAGAATTTGAATTCCTTGTATGTTGCTGTCTCGGAGTATTTGAGTAATCTTGTGGATATATATCGTGAAGAGAGTAGGCGACTAGGTTTCTCGTTGCAGGACTCCTCGCATCACTTTTATCATGTCCGTGTATCTCTTCTTGCATCTCACTTTGGTTTTTGCCAAATCGTAGAGTTCTTTAATTTTTGATTTAAACAGGTCACTTTAACCCGCTTTCTTTAGCCTACACCACAGCTTGTTCCTTTTGATGGAGTCAAAGGCTTGGCTGAGATCAACAAATAGTGCATACAGTTTTCCTTTCTTCTTGAGAGCTGGTCTATTCAACTGTTTTAGGATGCAGAAGTAGAGTGCAAATATATGGCCCATGCAACTTTTACCTTTTTGATAGGCTGCTTGATTTTCCGATATTATATGGTTTGTAGAGCAAAACGAGTTTAGCCTGTTTGACATTCCACATGTGTACATCTTAGTGATTGTGTTAATTATATAGGCCTATAATTACTAGGTAGCTCTGCGTCGCTTTTCTTGAAGATTGGTGCTGTTAATATTTCCCCCCAGCTTGTTGGTATTTTTTCGACTTTTGCTGTGTTGAGTAGTAGAGGTAGGTACTAATAGGATGAGATGTCAAAATGTTTCCATACTTTGTTGGGTATGCCATCTGCTCCTGGAGATTTATTGTTAGCAAGGTTCCTAATTGCTTTAAGAAGTTCTTCCAGTGTAATCTAATCGTCAAGTGAGGCAGGGTCAAATAGTGAGATTTTAGCGTGAGGGTTACAATCTTCTATGATGTCAGTTTCTGAGGTCTCACAAACAGATCAAAAGTGCTCGTCCCACTGCAACTTAGTAATGTCGTTAGTTTTGTAACCATACTTTTTGTCCCTTAGCATGCTCACTGCCCTCCAGTATCCTGCTGAGTCTTTACAGTGATGGATTTCGTTTTGGACTAGCTCAAAGAAAGTTTTCTTTTTGTCCTGGCAGAGTTGTCAGTACTCTTTTTTGGCTTGCATTAGGTTTTCAAGGCCATATTATAAGGAAAAATTTATAAGTAAAAATACAAAATATGAAAGTCTTAGTAAGGTTTTGCTGAGGATACGTAGGTGAAAATGCATGTGAATTTTACGATTTTTAAAAATTTTACAAAAACTAATAAATACTGTGTATAATCGTTGATTTTTTTAGGGTTTATGCTGTGTTTGCCTTATTGGAAATTCTGGCTGTGTTTTGGCTAGGTTAAATAGTGCTACTTGGGCTAAGTAGCCTGTCAATTTTTTGATTTTCAAAACTGTAGCAAAAACCAATATATATGGTGTAAAACCATAGGTTTGTTACGTTTTTTGGTTGTTTTTGCAAAATGTTTTTGCCTACTTGAAAATTTGGGCCAAAGTGACAAAAAAGGATTCACAAAGATAAAACTCAAGAGGCAAATAAATATATGTTGTAGTATAGGCACCTTGCAAAACCAGACCTATAATTAGGGTGATAAGATGAGTGAAAAAGCCAAAGCAAAGTTACAAACTATAGAAAACAAAAGTCAAAAATATGAGTCAAATGGCGACAAATCGTATGTTAAAGTATAGGATATTTGGAATAACAGACATCTTTATTTAAAGTAGGAGAATGAGTAAAAAGGCCCGACCAAAAGTTACAAACTGCAATACAAAATAATACTTACAAAAAATAAAACCTAGAAAGTGCAGGGATGCATGCTAAAGAAAAAGGTACGTTGAAACCAAAATTACAATCAGAAGATAGAATCAAAGTATAAAAACAGATTAAGAATTGAAAACATGAGTCAGCTATTAAATTAAGAAAGAAGCAAAAGATAAATCATATAATTAGTTAATTGTGAACTGACAAATTCATATCTGATTAGATTTGTACAATTTGTGTTTTAAGTTTGTGTTATGACTAAAGGTTCTAAAATAAAGTGAGTAATTGACGTGATATGAACTTAAAAATTCTGTTTGTACTTTTACTTTGATGATAATATTTTTGTAATAACGACGTGTTATGAACTTTTAAATTCTGTTTGGACTTGTATTAGGATGAGTATATATTTGTGATAATGAGAAATACATATCTGAATAATGCAGCTTTGGTTTAGTTAGTGTGATTTACGTTTATTTCATTTTCACAGAAAACATATATATACTCATTCTTAATTTAATTAATTTTTTAGGTATTTTTTTAAAGTTGAGTTTACATTTACATTGATCTTAGCATTATTAGTATTTTTAGATTTTGAGGTACGTTTGTCCTCTTTATAGTGCAAGTTTTGTTTGTGATTTACAAAAATTAATCGCAAATTATTATTATACTTAGTGGCTGAATCATTGATTTTATGATTATCTTTATCACTTGTAATAGCTTATTTAACTTCGAGTTCTTTTTTATGTTCAGATAAATTACTGTGATCTTTATAATTTAAGAGTGTAATATTTTCATCGGTGTATTCAATATTTGATTCAAACATCAATGAAATATAACATTCGAGTTCATTCACAAGAGTATGTTTAGGTTTGTTAGTTAAAATGAAACTTACGTTGGTGTCAATGTGATTTTGGATATTAGATTACACTTGAGTTTCTACTACATTTTTAATTATGGTTGTTATCTCTTTAATATTTTGAGTGTGTTGAGACACGATATCTTTGATAAACATTGGCTTGTAATCAGATGTGAGTACTTCATCTTCATATCTTCTAAAAAATGATTCAAAGAGATCGATTATCTGTGTTTGATTTTAAACAAGAATATATTTATTGAATGAAGGTTATTAGGATTCTGTAAACGTTGTTCTCAAATAGATGTAAGATTAAGATGTACTTGTGTTACTGGCTTTGTACGTTGTAGATTGATTAAAAGTACTAGAAGTCCCTATTAAAAAAACAAATTTAATTAAATCGTCGTGTAACAGTCAACAAAATGTACTGATTTAATTTTAAAAGATCTTAAAGTAAAACAAATAGTCTCGACTTGCCAAATTTAGAAATTTAATTGCTTATTGTATTCGTGTTGCGATCTGACATTTTATATTTGCGTAAAATATACGATGATGTGTAAATTAGTAAATAAAATTTTATAAAACTTGACACGAGTGAAGCTTTGAAGAAAAGTATAGTGTGAATTAATGATTTCAAAATGAAAAAACCACTTTATATAGTGGAAAAACTCCATGTTTTACTATGTACTTACGTATGATAAGTTTTAGTAAACAGTATATAAGATGTGTAAAATATGTGGTCTATTGGGACATTGAGACAATGGGACTAATTTACCTCCAGACGATTTTGTATATAGTTACATCTGAATACATAGCTTCTCCACATATGAGTATTGCAACAGATATAGAAGTGAGTAGATATAGAATTGCGTGCTTGATATATAGTACTAAGTGGAAGCACATGATGGGGATATGGTCATATAGAAATTCCTGTTGAGACAAGAAAAACTAGTCTAAAGTATAAACGTTGTCGATTGAAATCTAAAAATATAAAGGTAGTCGTACTCGGTAAACTTCAGGTTTCCTGGTAATGTGTTACGTTATATAAATTTGGTTTCCTATATTGGTTACATTGGAATAAAAAGTAGTCTTCTGAATACATGAGAAGGGATTAAGACATAGAAGTAAGTGGGGTTGATATTTAGTACTATGTAGAAACAAATGATCGGGATATAGAGTCATGTGGAAATTCTTGTCGATACACAAAACATTCTTAGTTTTAGCGTCTGACGTTTAAACGATGTTGATTGGAATCTAAAAATATGAAGTGAGTCGTACTTAATAAACTTCAGGTTTTCTGGTAATGTGTTACGTCACACAAATGTGGATTCATATATTAGTAATTGTAGTGGATAAAGAAATGCGTGTTTGATATATAGTACTATATGGAAACACGTGGTCGAGTTATAGAGTCATGTGGAAATTGTTATCGATACACAATAAAATATTAACGTTGGAATCTCAAGGTATAACGAATACAAGTACTGGACGAAAATAAAAAGGTAGCTGAGCTCTATGACTCTTGGACAGGTATAACAGCAGGAGGGTGCCATAGGGTTAGGTTAATCTCACACGCATAACAAAAAATACCCTTGTATGAAGGATGCATCTGCATGACTTGAAGTATAAGCCTATCGGCATATAGTGCTACAACAATCCGTATCCCTATATTAATAAAATCCAAAAGACGCTTTTGCGTCCACTTTCCGATTTCCGCTTTCCGATCTTCAATTTCCACTTTCTGACTTTCCACTAATTTTAAACAGTTAACCCATAAGGCGCATGTAGTCGTAAAATATAGCAGAAAAGAGCTAACTATGCTCATTAATTAAGCTAACTGGGAGAGAAAAAGAGTCGTCAAAAATTTGATAAAATTTAAAAGCCCTGCCACAGTTTGTTAGCTCATGTTATGCCAAATAACGCCCAACACCGCCCATCGGTATATCAATCGATAGAAAATTAAATTGTCTACATTTTGACACCTTATTTATTCGTTTAACCTTACCCAGTGTTTGGAACCGTACTGTATACTTTCGACATACAGTTGAATTTGTATTAAATAATTTGTTTAGTTTAGTTTAGTAACTCCATTTTAGTTAACTGTAAATCAAGGACGCATTCTTAACCCAGTACAAACATTGCAAAAATTTTGATACATTAAACATTTTGATTTTGATATATTTTGATTGCCGTGTGTATCTGAAAATGACCTGAATCTGACCCCATATACCACTAAAAATTACAAGACGGTAAACCCTCGACAAAATGATCGCACACTCTACACAAAATCTACTAAATCGTATACGTCAGTATTGAAACACATTGTTGCCGATTTTATCCGTAGTGACTAGAGAGCAATCCGTTTTAGATATGAAGAGGGAAGTTTGGGGTAATCCATAAATGATATCATCAAAATATTCCAATTTCTAGAACCCTCCATTTGTCAGCATAACGATTGCGTAATCGGCTACCTATCAATATCTCAGTAGGCCCATTGACTATACATTTGACGTCATTTACGGACGATCTCTTTCAAAATATTCTCAAGTTGAATGATGTGCTAAACTATCAACGCTATAATAATATTATGCAATATTCTCCTTCAATTCTTCTTTTTAATCTTTTACATCGTATAATCGAATCACGAGAAAGAAATATTTCGTACAGAATGAGCATCGATAGTTCACACTTCACATGAATACAGAATGCTATTAATACAAAATCTTCGTTTATTTCCATCCCAGTAGGAAAATAGTACCTACTGACATTAGGAAAATAGTACCTACTGACATTAGTAAGAACAGATATCGTAATAAGTCGAATGCTTTTCGCGCTGTTTCTTCACGTTCCCCAGCCAAAGTTAAAAATTTATTAAAATTAAGTCTCGTTTTGAAAATGTAGCGAAAAATCATTTTCCCGATTAATTCAATCCACAAAAGCAGATCTGTACTAATCTTGATCTCTCAAGTGCAATGGTTATGGTACAATAGTACGAATACATTATGAAGGTAAATCACGTTAAAATAGTTGAAGCCAAATAAAAGGTAATTCGTCGAACCATAAATAAAATTGAGCAGCTCAGAAAATGTAAAAATTATAGTGCATTTTTATTCCAACTATACATAATAACAGTTCTGTTTTATGCTTATGCATCACTATTAAAGTCAAAGTACTTTACTATATAGTACGATTTTATTTAAATTTACTTGACACTACCATAGTGTAATGAATAAAGACTAAGGCTAAAGCTATAACTAAAGCTATTAAGCTATCCACTGTAGACACTATCAATAAGTAGTCACTTCATTTGAAGGTAATTAATCAGCGTGTGCAAGTGTGTGAAAAGGTATATAGGTAACACTATTGAGGATACTTTTGGAGAATGATGTAATAATTATTTATTCTATATAAATTGTTTGGGAATATAGTAAATACTTCCCTTCATGCTCTGTCTTCTCGTTCAAATTTGAAAATCTTCAGTATTTTCAATATTTTTCTTTCCGAATATTTTTCGTATATTTAGTACAGGAAGAGTTCTATACTATTCTTAATTAATTAACATAATAGTCAGTTGGTCTATAGCGTGTACAAAAATTAACATTACAGATTAGTCAAATATCAATAGCTCTTCTTTATAGAGTAAATCTGTGGGATATACGATACTACATACTACACTTACCTAAGTACAGATAATTTTTGAAAATATTTAAATACATACCTACATAGATATTGCAATTTCTATAATATGAAAGAATTGCCTACGTATAAATTCCATATTTTAATTTTGTAACATATTATTTATTCGTATTAAAAGTTTTGAGTCTTATAGCTGATGCTGATTATTTATTACCATCTTACCAAGTAATTTTTAAAAGTACAAAGATATATTAAAAGGTCAATTATTCTAAAGATTCACTTCGATAACGTACACTACTAACTAACTACTTGTCAGAATTATTATCTATAATATCAAGCAATCATTTTTTAAATTTTTTATGAAGATTTAAAAAACACTCAAAACTAGGAATACTATAGCACTCATCCCAAGTTATAAATTCTTAAGGTACATAGACCATAGTATATACACGGCATAGGGCGTCCTTCGACGTCGCCAATAATGTTATTATCACCCTGGCCCTCTTGATGGTTGCCATCATTGCCCTCCATTTCCACAGAGTTTTCATTGTTTTTATGAGGTGGGCTTCCCTCTAAAGTGTCTAAAAGTACTGTCCTGGTCCGGGACTTTTGGTGAAGTTGTATGATTCTGATTGATACTACTGTAGGGAGTCGGACTAGGTGTAATTGGTTCATTCTCAACTTCGTCCATCTTTTCAATGTCACTAGAAATATTAGCATCGGACTGAGAGGTAAAACTTTGTTTTTGGTCATTTTGACTAGGTTTTTGTACGAACGTCGTCTCCTTTGGCTCTGGGTGGTCTCCTGACTTAGATGCCAAAGTCGAAGTAGAAGTGGTAGGCATGGCACTTGCTGAGCATACCTTGCGCATAGGCTCTAAATCTCTCAGTCGAAAGGGGCAAACTTATTTCTTGAATCGCATTTCAGCTCTAGCCCGGGCTAGTCCTTCCTCTAAATCCATATCAGTACTCTCTGCTTGTTGCAAGAAACGAACTTGGGATGATGCATGTGCTGCTGGTGGTGGTGGGATCAGACTCGGGATGGGAATGGGGTGTGAATGAGGGAATATTGATTTTTTGAAACTTTCATCCGCCTTGTCACTAGCTATAATGTCTTCTGCTATGCTTTCCTTCGCAACGAGCTCATTGTCACTGTTCCTTTTCTCATTATCAGTATCAGTACTTTTGAAAAGGGGACCGGACTCAGCAGCAGTTCCAGGCAAGCTACCTGAACCAGCGGTCCCGGAACCGGAATTTGCAGAGAGATCAACTGCTGATGTTGTTGTTGCTAGTGTGGCAGTAGCCTCCGCTCATAAAGTTTTGTGGGTATCATTCCCTTTCAATTTTTTACTTGAAGACGTGGACTGAGTGGAACGGGGGGGATGCGGGTTTAGATCTTGAGCGGAGGGGATGATGCAGATCACAATGGGAGTCCTCATCATTGGAGTCAGTGACCATATTCATGGAGCTGTCCTCATCCTCATGGTCATGAGCATGGTAAAGGGTATTATCTTCCGAGTCTGGGGAATCGTTTCGGAGCGCGTAGGCTATGGACAGGACCCCTCTCTCAGGATCTCCTTCCCCATTCACTCGACGCCCGATGACACAAGCCCTGGAGTAACCCCAGATATTTCTACTCCGGCCTTTTTGCTTCGGCTTGTCCTTCTCCTTTTGAAGCTTCTCAACGGTTTTCTTCTGCTCCAGCTCTGTGATTGTTTCACGACAATTTAGTCGAACTGACTCTCTTATCACGGCACGACACATATCTCTCAACGTCTGTGGACTCCATTCAGCTACACAGAGGAATTACATTTCATTATTATTGAATAATAATGTTTAAAAGTAAATCATAGACATGCACATCAAAGAAACGCAGGTAGATGTAAGTAGGTACTTTAAATTTTGAGGTGTTTATAAAACTGAAACCTTACGCAATGGAATGCTGTTCTGAAATTTCTTACTAGCCTCCACCTCAACAACAAATGCAAAAGAAACGGAAAGTCAAAAGTAGAGTTTTCTCCTTATCACGGGTTTCCGATGAGTCATTTGGACCAAAGAATCACTAATGGGAACTACCAAAATCCAAGGTTTTGGTCATCTACCGTCAACAATGTTGTTAGTTCAAACCCGTAGGCATTCAATCCGTGGGTCCCATCTATGCTAAGAAAGTTTTTTCCGTAATTTTGAAGCATTTCTTCCTGAGACGTATTCATGTACGCTAACAGAAAATCTTCTGTTTTTAAATTAGGGAAATCTCCTGCTTGGCCTTGTCTTTTATATAAGAAAACTCCAAAATCATTTTGAGCTTCAAGCTCAAGTATTTTTTTGTCCACGCTAACAGCATCTTCGGGATCCAGGCGTACATCAGACTTAACCTTGTACAATTTTGAAACATTATAAACATCCTGCATATTCGTAATACCCAGGCGAGTAAAAAAAGGCTGAATATTTTTTCGTAACTTGCTAAGCACAGTCATAGGGGGAACTCCTTGCAGAAGTGGGTCTGCTATTGATCTCTTTTCTGGAGACGTAAGGCCCATTTTTCCAGGTTCCAACTCGTGACTAATATGATCTGTATAATGCCGGACTTCGTATGTTCCGTTTGCTATTTTTACGTCTAACCTTGATGTGCAAGTGTTCCCACATTTAATTGAGCCGAATTTTTTGAGATGCCGAAGACGACTGGATGAATCTTTGGTGGATTTAAACGATCCCGATCTATTGCAGATGTAAATTTCTTTTTTACTAGTGCTTTTATGCTTGATGTACTTAACAAAGGTTTCGACACATAACTTATTTCTCCACTGTTTAAATTCAATTTTGTCGTCAAAGTGAAGCAAATCGACGTTCATTACTCGATCGTGTTTAATTCGTAAGTGTGCGTCTACCATGCTGTATGTCTTAAATGCTAGGGAACACTGAGGGCATCCAATAGTCCCTGCTGACATTTTTGGACTGTCATGGTTTTTGACGTGTCTAGTTAAGTTGGAATTAAATTTTGTGCTATACTCACATTTTTGACATTTAAAGAGCTTAGGGACAGTTACTGCACTAACTAAAGCTTTTTTAAAGTTATTAGATTCTTTGCTCTTTAGGTTATGACTAGTTGTTGATTTAAAATCATCGCTGTCGCTGTCTGACGGTGCGTTGGATTCACTCGGTGTATTCACTGGTGGCGTGTTGCTGTTACTAGATTCACTATCGGTGCTGTCTAAGAACTCTGCAGACATAAATTTTGTTTTACGCATTTTAAAGGCGCTATGGGGCTATGTTTACCTAAAATCAATAAAAAACACGTAGTTCAGCCTCGCGCAGATGTACCTACAAAATACAACGTCATTATATATTTTTTTCTTTCGTCCTTTATCAATTCATGGAGATCTCATGTAATGCTTTTTAACGGTGTCGTAACCTCTTTTTTAGTTTTAATGTAAGGGGTAGTTTACGTGAATTACACTGTGTCTGAATGAAATAGGACCTTTCCTTTTTTCCGGTCTAACTTCCCCCAACGCAGGGTAACGAGGGTGAGATAATTATTTGTAGATAACACTTGATTAGTAGGTATATTAAAACTTTAGTTGACCTCCACAGGTCAATTGGTTCTGACGCAATAAATTAAAATCCGAAAAAGAGGTGTCTCAATGAAATAGGACCATGTGTTTTCGATTTTAATTTATTGCGTCAGAACCACGTGACCCCTGGAGATCAACCAAAGATTTAATATACCTACTAGTCAAGTGTATTATCTCACCCTCGTTACCCCGCGTGGGGGGAAGTTAGACCGGAAAAAAGGAAAGGTCCCATTTCATTCAGACACAGTGTAGCATAGTTTATCATTTCTAATAACTTGTTCACGATGAAGCGTACATTTTGATTAGTAGTAATTTAATACACTCGTTTGAAACTGCATTGTTATTATGGTACACTTGTAAATACGAACCGATTCACAGAAAAATCAGTAATGATTTCACTTTATTTCAAGACTAAGAAAACATTAGGTCTTAAAGACGATGTTTTGACCCTACTTCGATACAAGCAAGGAGTCTAGTAGTCTAGTAAAGTCCATTAGCCAGCACACCTATACTCGGGGTCTAAAAAACTTTTTTGACCCCTTGTTGGTCCGCTGGACCAGGCAAGGTGTTTGAACGAACTAATTTGACTCCAAACTAAAATTCCATTAACCATTAATATTGCTGTTGACAAAGTAACCTTCCGAAACGGCATCAATATGTCTACATTAGTGTTTTTAGACGAAAAACATAAATTATCTTCCATTTCTATTTATGTAGTTAACTATTAATGTCTTACTTGTACTACCATTATTAGGCGCTCATTGTTATATGACATGTGAAATGTTACTTAGAACAAAATGACGCGACATGAATTCATCGAATTGCATTTTGTGGTATTTTTAGTAAGTAATTCATAAAATTCAATTCAACAGTTCAAACAAAGACTAGGCGACGGTGTTCGTGAGTCAGTCAGTTCAGTCACTTTCTCAGCTGCCAGTTCACGTTCGAGCACCTTCAAAATCTATTTTTGTGGTTTAGTAATTCTGTTTTGATTTCTATTCGACATGGATGCAGAATTACTAGATAATGCAATTCGTGCGAATGCGTTTTATTTATTTTACTAGGTTTAAGAATACGCTATAATTGTGTTGTTACCGTTTTTCGTCCTTTAGTGATTAGTCTCCAATGACGTGTTGTCTGGTTCTACCCTTTACTTTACTGAACTACTCAGTAAGTCTATTATAGTTAATCTTCGCCCCAAAATTCGAAGTAATGTTGAGTGAAAAACCAAAACATCGATTATTTTATTGTAATTACCGGGAAGAGTTTATTCATATTATTTTCAAGTCTTTGCAAATATGGTCCCGAAAATTTTCGCATGGATGCTCATTACGGGAGAGATAGCCATAGTTTGTGGGCACAAAGTACGCTGAATTCGGTTTGAATAATAAGTCTCATTTTCAACTCTAATTTTTATACACAGCGTAATATGTTATATGGGTTTTGAAGCTAATACTACCTTCAATTTGATACTGTCAACGCATTATTATGGGGGGGGGGGTGGACTCTGGGCATATAGCAAAACGGTAAACGGACATTTGCTACCCGGACATTTGCTACCCAAAGCCCAACCTAGGACATTTGCTACCCATAACCTAGGACATTTGCTACCCACGGCCAAACCTAGGATATTTGCTACCCATGGCTAATGTAGAAATAAATTGCATAGAAAATATGTATGGGTACACCACATGGCATCGTTGAAATAGTTTATTAATGATATTATTGTTAATGATAAAACATGGTATAATTGTAGATGGTCGTTCAAAAATTATGTTTAAAAGTTATATAGATATTATCTTTACAGTTAATTTTTCTAATTAATATATCCTCATATTAGGAATGATTGCCGTATAAATGTTAGAACCAGAACCATACAACAACAAGCCATTGCAGACACACTGAATGATATTTAAAAATAATATATATAATAATAATATACAATTAATTTTTCTAATTAATATATTCTGTATATAGAATTCAGCGTAGAATGCATAGCAAAATTCAGCGAATTGTAATTTTTTTTGTACATGGGTACAAAATATATTTACGTGTAAAAATTATTTTTTCTGGCATAATTATGGTAAAATTACAGTTTCTAGTTTTAGGGTCTACTGTCTACTTAGTATTTACTTCTTAGGTTGCGTACTTACATTTAAACTCATATGGGCTTTGATTTATTCTATTAGGTTTAAGATTATTTAAGATGTTTAAGTTTATAATTTTATTGTTACCGGTTTTTGTCTTTTAATAATTATCGTATCGTTTCTGAAATGGCTTGTTGTTGTATGGTCCTGGTTCTAACATTTACACAGAAATCAGTTTCTTTATGCAGGATATATTAATTAGACCAGTTAATTGTAAAGATATTATATATATTAGGTATTTTAAAATATCATTTTTGAACGACTGTCAACATCTACATAATATCTACATAATAATAAAATTCAAATAACGCTGTCCCTTTCTGTCCGCCATTTCTGTCCGCTGTCCCTCTCTTTTACTTTATATATCCCCTATGTACCGTAAAATTTTGTATTCTGAGCAAGGAAATGATTTCAACATATTGAATTGAACATATTGCACATTGTGCGCGTACAGTTTCAATGCAGATCTACATATTCTACATAGTAATAAAATTCGAAATTAATCTATTTATCTATCTATTTACATAAGAATAAAATACAATACAAAGCACTCGGATGTTTGAAAGAAGGGGGGAGGCCGGAGGGGAACAGCATATTGACGACAGACGTTGGTCGGCAGAATTATTTAAAATTACGAAAACAGTTCTGTTATCTAAATAAATTATAAAATTTACGCCACCAACTATTCGCTTCCGTCCGCAGGACGGGCCGGTTTACTGGTAATTCCATGTTTATCATTAACAAAAATATCATTAATAAACTATTTCAACGATGCCATGTGGTGTACCCATAAATATTTTCTATGCAATTTATTTCTACATTAGCCATGGGTAGCAAATATCCTAGGTTTGGCCGTGGGTAGCAAATGTACTAGGTTATGGGTAGCAAATGTCCTAGGTTGGGCTTTGGGTAGCAAATGTCCGGGTAGCAAATGTCCGGGTAGCTAATGTCCGGGTAGCAAATGTCCGGGTAGCAAATATCCGGGTAGCAAATGTCCTACAACCAGCAAAACCGATACAGCAGTGAACCAGTCATTTCTAATTACAAATAAAAAGCAAATAACGTTTATTTACTACTTGTTAATAGTTTAAAAATATTACTTTTGGTAATAAATTAGTCGATCACAATAATTACAAGCATGCATGTCAAAAATACCGGACTTTACAAACTTCCAACTCGGGCTTGCAGCAAAAATCTCTAACTAGTTAGATCATTATGTCAAAAATTGTTTTTAATAAGTTTTTCAGGTAGCAAAACCGAAAGTTTTTCAAAAAGCGACCATATTTGCATGCCTCTACCCTATATCTTCATTTACCATTACCAAGAATAAGTAGCTTTTTGGAACTATTTTTAAGAAGTCGTTTGCTACATAGACATTTGCTACTCTCACGCCTGCTATCCGGACGTATCGTCGTTGAAGGAATAAATTCGCTTCGTATTACTATATAAACGTATAACTACATAATATAGTATGCAAGGGCACATAAGTAGGTAGAATATTTTGCACTTTTAAAAATCATTTTACATAGGTAGTTAGATTATGTGTCAACTTCAAATTTTGTAGTTAGAACATTTTGAACTTTTAAAAATCATGTTGTTAGAACATTTTGAGTTT
>CATKUY010000455.1:0-35000 GCA_949802685.1 Dicyrtomina minuta
GGACAAAAATTAAGAATAAGCCTCACCCTTATTCTAGCTTTCAACTAGATTTCGTCGACAAAGAACCAATTTTAATAATATCCATTTTTCAAGAAATACGTCTAATGTGATATGCTATTGACTAGTTAAGAGTTTAAAAATTTGAAACTAAGTACGTTTGGGATCATCAAGACGTTGGAATTACATTTTCACAAAAAATAACTTGTATAGGCACTATAAGCACACACATTAACAAGATGTAATAATAATTGTAAGTGCCATAAATCCTGTAATCTCTATTATTATTATTATTATTATTATTAACTACCGGAAGTTCGGTCCCAAAGCATCAACGCCGCCGAGGCCTTTTTAATTATGTCCTATTGCAGACTTCCCCTCCCCAATAGCACAAAACGAGTTTAAAACGTACTGTGGACCTAAACTTTAGTTGACGCCCACTTGTCCAAAACTCGTACAACTTCTGGAAAAGGTCCAGTATAATACGTCTGTAGGAGAAGATTATGCGCACCCCGTTCACGTGCTCAGCTCGTGTTTTTGTTAGCTGGTCTGAAGTGGACCAGCTTAGGACCAACTTGTTGTACCAGCTTAGAACCCACTTTTTGTGCCAGTTTAGGACCAACTCGTCGTACTCCCCTCCCCTTTCCTCTTTTACATAATTTTCTACATAGTGAACTACATACTTCTATTTTTCTACAGTATTCATTCAGTTTATTCATTTAACATTACATTTATTCATTTTCATTCACTTTCCATCCCTGGGACATCTCCTAATGTTAACACACACAATTGTGAAAATTACAACTCCAAGTAGTAAAGTGTATTTCAGGAAAATAATTTACTCACTTGATCACACTACACAATATACTTACATGTTAGTTAATAAATAGTTTACAACTTCTGACTGTTGTGCACAACTACACAACACACATACACAACTAATTTTAAATATTTAAAGCATATCAGTTGACAGTTTATACTGGTAATGTAAGTTCTGCACACCTACCTACCTATATAACACGTAAGACACTAATCACAAAAACACTGTAAAAAAATTTTAGCACTAATAATGTGTACTGAAACAAACAAAAATCTTGCAAATTGATTGTAAGGTGGAAAACATTAACCTTTTATAGCTGAAATTTGACTGTTTTAAGATTTTTGAAATTTGAGCTTTCGGGAGTACTTATTGACTCCATGAAAGTTTCAGGAAGACTAAAATGGCTGATGCAGCACGATGTTATGTAGGGAACTGTTTAAAAGTGGTAAGACAAGTTTAACCCAATATTTAAACGTGTTTCAGACTTGTCCGAAAGACGTTTTGGACGGACTTTTGAATTACGCCCACTAATTCTAACGACGAGTTTAAGACGAGTTTTAAACCAAGTTTAGACTCGTCCGGGGGACGTCCAGTATATACCTTTTTAATCCCGCCTACATCTTTTTTCGAAACACCCCTTAGTCCTAAATACGTCTTTGTGTCGTTTTAATATCGTCTTCTCTACATGTACGAGTTTTGGACCACACAGACCAGTTGTGGATAGTATAAAACTCGTCTTGTGCTATTGGGGCTCAGAAACAAAATGCAGAAGAACACAGACCAAACCGCAAGCCTCCCAGTAGAGCGAAAACGCGACTAGCTGAGCCACCGACACTTGACCCAACATATTCAATGATATAAGACACCCCTTCCCCAAGATAGAGCTTTCTGCGTGCACTATCTAGGCCTCACACTGCCTCTAGTCTAGTGTGGTGGGTTACTGGCACTCATATCTCAACAGACTCGCTGAGAGAGGATGTGAGGTTGACCTGGTTTGGATTCCTGCTCACTTGGGGTTCAGGGGTAATGAGGAGGCGGAAAGGCTGGCAAAGGCTTCGCATGATGGTATTTCTGATAGGCAGTTTGGACCAAGGCCAATTTTACCTGTCCCTATCTCCGCTGTTCATTGCGCTATTGTGGGATAGGGCCAGACGTGAGCACTCGAGAAAATGGACTGGTCTTCGGAAGTGTAGACAGGCAAAGCTCTGGATATCAGCACCGTTGTACGGTAATGTGTCACTGGTACGATACCCCAGGGATCAGCTGAGGTGGTTGGTTGGGTTAGTTACTGGGCATGGGGCATGGGGCAGTCATGGATGGAGGATTGGAGTACTGGACTCACCACGGTGCCGGCACTGTGGGGAGGAGGATTTTTGACGTCATGCCCAGCCTTCTTATTATTGAGAAATCTCTACCTCGGTGGTTGTGTTATCTCGTTGGAATTGTTGGGTCAAGTATCAGTGGGTCAGCTAATGGCATTCTCGTATGCCACGGGCAGGCTCACACGCTGATCTGGTTTTGACGTTAAATAGGGGGAGCCTGCAATAGGTCATTATAAATATGGCCTCGGCGGCGTCAGTCTTGTAAAAGAGACTGGATCCCTGACAATTAATAATAAAAATAATAATAAGATAGAGGTTTCTCACAAGTACAAAGGCTGGAAACAGTCAAAAATTGAATTGGTGTATCATCCTCCTCCCCACATTTTTGTTGACATATATCCTTAACATAGGATTTTACTAGTATGCTTACAGGGATCGTCCATGAATGACGTCGTACAAATTTTACTATTTTAGGGATCCCCACTGTAATTAGTTTAGGAATAGGGTTGACATATACATTTAGCATAAGATTTTACTAGTATGCATGGAGAGTTCGTCTATAAAGGGTGTCATACAAATTTTACTATATTAGAGATTCCTATGCCTTTAGTTCCAAAATTAAATTAACTTATATCTTAAACATTGAATTTTTCAAGCGTACGTACGGGGGTCGTCCATAAATGACGTCATTCAAATGTTACGATTTTAGTGATCCCTACTAAAATAAGTTCAGAAATTAGGTGGACGTATGTCCGCAACATGATTTTACTAGTATTCATAGGGAGATGGTTCATAGATGGCGTCGTTTAAATATTACTATTTCATGTATCCCGCCTGTCATTAGTTTTACAATAAGGTAAACGGGTACTTATATTATGGAATGCTTCCAGTACTCATACGGGATCTTTCATAAATGACGTTATCTAAATATCACTATTTTAGGGATCCACTCTTCATTTTTTCAAAAATTAGGTAAACAGATACTTTAAACGCAGGATGTTACAAGAATCCATACATGAATCGTTCATAAATGACGTTATCTAAGTATTATTATTTGAATAATCCATGTTAAATGTTGCGACTTTTTCAAATTAGAAATTCAAGTAGAAGTTCAAGTGGAGTTAGGCGCTGTCGTAGCTTAGCGTTGCCACAATAGGGTTCTACTCCTTTAGTAAAGCAATTATTAGCTGTAAGCTCAGCATCTACTTCGGGCCCCCGGTAATAATTCAAGTTTGTTTAACGATAATGAAATCAAAATATAAATCGGAATTGCATTATTACTTTGTAATGAAATTCAAATAGTAATCTGAATGTGACTCTACCCTAAAAATAAAGTCCTTCAAATCTAAGTATTTCTTAATAATGCAGTCATTTAAATACAAATATTTCTTATTAATGAAATCGAATTGGAAATATAATTATTCATAACAAAACATATATTTTTGATTGTGCTCCAACGGTAGCTGTTTTCAACGTACTGGCATATTGTGAATGTTAGTATGCACAGAGTTAACTGAACTTTCTGATCGACAGGGCGTAAACATAAATCTTGGAGTGACGCAGAGTTTCGGACTAGTGACTTATAAGTATGACTAACGATCATCAGACTCTGGTAGCAATGGAAATAGCTGTACACTATCATGCATAATTACTTTCTGATTTTAGTTTTGTCTTTAACGATAAGATACTGCAGCTGCAGTGAAACTATTGAGAATATTAACTATTTGACTGAGATACATTTGGGACGGAGTTTTGGAGTAGGTAGTAGTAATAATAATAATAATAATAACAATAATTTATTCATTAAGTCGATTTAACGGCAGCCTGTAGTAGCAAGTAGATGTCTGGATTAATTTGGATGCACCCAGTTAGTTAGCACAAAAAGCTCATAGTAGATTACTCATACTAATAATAATATTATATGTAAATACCGTAAATGCTCTAATACAACGACCCGCGTTATATTAAAACTCGAAGGTCTACCCCCCGCGTTATATTAGAGAGACGTAATGTTAAAGCATAGCAGACCCCCGCGTTCTATTAGAGACCCGCGTTCTAATAGAGACCCGCGTTGTATTAGAGCATTTACGGTATCTAGCGTCAAACCCTTTTTCTCTTTTGCTTGGTGTGATCAAATCGAGCAATCGGAATCATAGTTGTACTTTAGTACTATGTATTAGTAATAATAATAATAGGAATAGGAATAGGAATTTTTGAGTTTTGACATGGGTCCAATCAACTGTTAATTGTGAAGCAATGGTCAGTCCGATTGAAGTGAAAAAACAATTCAGATCTGCCCGGTCGCATTTGTAGCCACTAAAAATTTGTTTCAGAATAATTGGTTTAGTGGTTTGACCTGTAGCGTCAGTCCAACAGACAGACGCAAGGGCGTAACTGAGAATGAATTTCGGGGGGTGCCCGTGACGAGAATTTTACCGTCTATAACATCCACTCCCCCCCCCCTCCACCAAATTGATAGGCCGATATATTTTTAACTCAATGACCCCCACTTCCCGTCCCTAGCCCCGATCACTGTAATTTTTCACGGCAATGTTTCTTAAAAGCTACAACGACATTCCAACCATTTTTTCGAACTGGTACAGGCAATACTGACCGATTTCTGGCGTTCTACAAGAGCATCTTCATTAATACTACCTACCCACGTAACGCACTGGTATTTTAAAATACTTGTAAATCTCGGCCAGTTTTTTAGATTTCCATTTACGTTTAAAAAAAATAAAAACCCTTGGAAATCGCATCGCACTAGTAATTTAAAATTCGTACAAATATTATAGTTCAAATGGTAGACCATTTATGGTTAAGCTCATTCAGTGATCCTTCGAAATTTCTATTTTATAGTTTTTTGGAATATGTATTCAAAAATTGTAATTCTAAACTTTTATTGAATTAGTATAACAAATTGGTGACATATAATGTTGTACATTGTTATATCGTCTGTGAAAAACCAAAATGACACATATTCAATTTAATCTAGAAACAAAATGAGCTGTGTCATAAAAACAAAATGAGAAACATGCTTGAAATATTAACCAGGAGTTTTTGAAAAGCGTAAAATGCTGTATTAAGTAACACGTTTTTAAAGGTTCAAAATGTTCTATTTATATAGGTTTTTTTTAATGTTTAAAACATTCTGTTTGCCTGTTTTTGAAAAGTTCAAAATGTTTTATTCGCATGTTTTAAAAGATTCCAAAATGTTATAATTGCATATGTTTGAAAAGTGCAAAATATTTTATGTTTTGTTTTAAAAAGTCGAAAATGTTCTATTTAAATGCTTTCGAGATAATTACATTTCGCAATATTTTTGTAAATAATGCATCTGGTCTTTAGCTAAAAATGAATATAGGTCATTTTAGTTTTCAATAGGCAATATGGTAGTTTAATGCTCTGGCTAAAACTTATTACTACCTCAATTTTCTGTTAGGGCTAACTTTAAACAAGGGCTTTAGCTCTTGTTGTTTTCTTAAATAGTACTCGATAAACAAAATGGAAAATTATTAGGTACTCGTTATATGCAAGTATCTATTTGAACAATAGTGAATTTACAATTTCGAAAAAATGATTTTTATAATGAATATAATAAAAAATAAATTTGAGGTTGCCCCGATTTAACCGCAGTTCTTACAGGGTGCCCGACCTCGAATTCACTTCTTGTACTGTGCCATCACACAGGTTTTTTCATTTCAACATTAGTCGGGCTACTTCTATGGCGAACTTCATTTGACATTGACGTTTGGAGCCGCCGAGCCCTTCACTGCCTTGTGGACAAGGAAAACCCAGTGGGAAAACTTGCCACCGCCGCTGGTCTCGATCCCCAAGACCTGAAGCGAGCATTTGCTTAAACAGCAGGTTTATAGACATCAGTGCAGTAAGCACTGAGCTACGCGGGCTCGCTTTTATAATGAATATGTAGATGAATATTTCCAAAGAATGAATTATACCTAGTGTAAATTCAAAAATTTCGGGGGATGCCCAGGCACCCGGGCATCCCCCCCAGGTACGCCACTGGACAGACAGACGGACGGACGGACGGACTTGACCATTTCATTAGATGCAGTTAAAGCTCAGCATCTTTAAACTGGTTTCTGCATCCAAAAATTTCTAAAAAAGATATTATTTGTGCAAGAAATAGAGTATCTTTTGTGATCTTTGAAGTAACATTTTACTATTTTAATAGATTTGAATAAATTTTTGATAATTAGCCAGTTTGCACCCTTTGAAGTAGTTTATGTAACTCTTGTCATAGGCTTAAAACAAATTTTGACAAATACAGGAAACTTTTAAAATTATTTTTGAAATTTTAGGCTATATTCATTTTAGAGTCATTTTTAGCTGCTGAGCTTAAGCATCTAATGAATTATTAAGTCCGTCCGTCCGTCCGTCCGTCCGTCCGTCCATCTGTTGGCCGTACACTACAGGTCACAGTTTTGAAGCCGTTAACTTCAAACAACTCGAAAACGATCAGAAATGCGAGCAGGCAGGTCTGTATTGCTTTTTTACTTTGGTCTACACTGACCATTTCTTCACAATTAACAGTTAACTGGACTCATGTCAAAACTCAGGAAAGTGAGCTTGGCCCTGGTGAGGTATGAGAGCCCTTGTGGTCCAGTGGTGCCGGGCGATACATAGCGTCTGAGGCTCTCCGTTACTGTCGACTCGGCGGGGGTTCGATTCCCACTTGCCTCGGATATCTTTCGTGAGAAAGTTGATCTTAAACGCCGGGCTCTCCACATGTGTGGCGGCCTATATCATTAAAAGCTTACTTGGCTCTGTGTTAGTACGGGGTAAGCTAGTCTCACACGAGGGTCCATGTTGGAAGAACAGTCCTTATTAATTGAAACATCTGACCCTTGCAAATAAAGCTACCTTTAACCCTTTTGGCAAAAACGGATGGATAAAGTAAACTAATGGATAATTCATGTACATACCACGTAATTTTGAAGCTCTGCGCGGCGAATACAAGTATATCCTATAGTACAGACCTAGCAAATCTCAGCTACAGTTTTCAAAAGTCTGTGGTCTGCTACGTCAGGCACGCTGGCTGGGAATCGATTGGGGATCGAAGTATTCAGTATATATTGTCTGAATACAAAGTCGTGATTGCTGGGCAAGGTGTCCAAACCCTGCCGTGCTCATTTGATTGCATGGGAGAGGACAGGGTTTCCACAATAACCTGAAACATAATATATGGATTGCCCCCAAACTGCTGCTGACTAGTGTGTTAACCGAACTACCGCTGTATGCTAGCCAATAACGTTCTGCGGCATGCTAAATGTTAACACACGTATGTTGTACTACACGTAACTAACACTCCGGCGATATTTCAATAAATCACTGGACTTACAAACGGCCCGCAACCTTATTTATTTTGTTAAGGCAAGGTTATACCTCACAGTAATGTCCATGACGTATTGCCTGACTTTGATTTGAAATGTAAATTCATTAAAGTAACTAAAAATCTCATATGATGTATGTATTAGTTTGTTGTACTATTTGATTGCACTTATGTGTGGTATTATTATGGTAGCTTCTTCTGATTATCTATAAAGAATTATTTGCCAGCAGCAGCTCAGTTACCATTTTTTCACCGATTTTCCCACACTCGGAAATTTTAAAGTTAGCCGATAAATCTGTTAAAATTAATCGATTTTCTATTATGATTTCTTAATAGATTTTCTATCAAGTTCTATTTCTGCCGTGTGGTCATATGTTTACTAATTGTTTAAATCAATAAAAAGATCTTTAAATTTATTTCTAGAATTTTAAGCTTCATAAAATTAGTTTGCATATATGTGGTAGTCCAGAAGACGATTAGTCCATTGGGGACCAGAGGGCAGGAAACAAGCGATGCAAGTGGACTTTATAGAATATATCCAGTTTGAGTAGGCCTAGTTTGTATGTATGTATGTATGTATGTATGTATGTATGTATGTATGTATGAAGGAGTATAGGGACTTGAAGACATTACATCCATCGTCCCACTCTTTTCAATTTACTATTAAATTTGAAGCTCCCGCGATAGAGTTATGAAACTAAATCACATTGGAGTTCTCGTCATTTTTCTTAGTTACTATATTTATTGCTAGTCGCGTGTGGCACTGCGGACCGGTGTTGAAAGAATAGATTAAACTGCATCTCTGAAACGACATTCTATTCCGGCAGAGCCGCGGATCACCGTGGAACCACATCGCAATAGCTGAGGGGTCTCAATCCTCCTCTAGAGCGAATTTAGCGTCACAGTGCACCGGCCGACCCCTAAACTATTAGAGAGAGCAGACGAGAACGGTGAGCTGGAAGAGCAAGTAGTAAACAGTTGGTGTGTGAATAGGTATATACAAAGTGTACGTGGCATGGCTACAGAATGTCCGTTAGGCATATATATCTCCGTCTCGTGCACAAGGCGGATAAACATACATACCACCAGTTCACTTATACCATCCTTCTACCCCAAACTGAATCTTCCTCACTTCAAGCAGACCCAACTCAACTCAAATGCAATCCAAGTTTGGGGCCGACTCCCCCGACTCCACAGTCCAGTGCTTAGAACACTAAACTGCCAAGCCGGGGTAGGCCTATTACAAGTGGTACGCGCGGGCTTAGTAGGAATAGCGCTAGTACGAGTTTTGCTGTTCTTATTATGCAAACCATCAGTGGCATTGGCAAAAATAGTACAAGTACGGTTAGGCTAGGTATGAGTTTTGCTCGAACCAGTGGGTCAAGTACAGGTAGGTTTCTCAAGAATTGCACTGGTACGGGTAGGCTACGTACCAGAGGATAGGGTATGAGTTGGCTAGAGAACAGCACAGATGTGAGTGAGCCCGGTACCAGTTGACAAGGATAAAGTGTTAAGAGGAGGTTTGACAAGAATAGTGCCAGTACTAGTAGGATTTTTAAACATAGGTCTGGTAAAAGTGGGGTAATCAGTGCGAGAAATTTGAGAACAAAAACGAAGGCCTCACATAGAAATGAGTCTAAAACCTATTTAAGAAAACCTGCCAAACTATTCTACGTACTGTCATGCTCCGAGGCCATGAAGCCAGGATACCGGTGGCCCGTAATAAATAATGTGAGAATGTATGAGTTAATGTTTAAAGTAATTTTGCAGTTAGTCTGTATCTACACTGCTAAAAATATGTGATGTGGATGTGTGCAGTAAACCAGTTTTCGCAGACTATTGTTCTTCACACTAGCAGCAAGTTTTAACGTTTTTATTGCTGTAATAATGCTATACCAGATCATTAAAAATTTGCCTCATTGCACAAATACGTATTTAAAGTTAACTGTGAATTTTACAAACAGTAAACATGTTTTAGATTTAAGCGTACCGTGTAAACACTAATAATGACTGCATGCAAGTCTAACAATAATTACCAAAATCGCTGATCAACTTTAAGATCTTAATCTTCTTATATGTGGAATAATAAACGTTTGCTCCACTTTAACTGGCATTCAATACATATTATCAGTGCAAAATACTGCCTATCAAGTCTTTGTGGCATAAAAACAAAAACTATCTCGATAAATTACACTTACACACAAAGATACGCTATATGCAATGTCATAGTGCATAAGAAACTTGTAAAGTTGTATAGCGTAACAACAACAGCACATATAGAAGCTACGCATCAGCTGATGTAACTCTGTTAACAATCCAAATTCGAAAAAAAACTAGGTAAGATAGAGTGTTCATTCTGAAATAATAATGTCCGTGCAACATGCAAATATTGATCTTTATTATTCTATTATTACACATAAATGTTAATCATCAGTAGAGCTAGCAACATGGTAAATCTGACCTTTACTATGTGTAACATGATAAATAGTTTTAGCTTCACCTAATGTTTTTGTTAAACAAGATGCTCCACATTGGCCCACGGCGAAGTGATTGTTGTTATTATGTTACAAATCTCAGTTAAAATGCTTCTATTTACTATGTTTATTTTATAATATTTTTTGTTGTTAAATTACAGATTGCAGTTAAAGTTTTCCTATTTGAGTTTTGTGATTAAAGTTTCAGTAAAATAATAATAAATAATTAATTAATTAATAATTAAAACAGATTTAAACGGTTGCTTGAATGGTTTATTAACACATTATTAAATAATTCAATAACATCAAAATATTATTAAGGCAAGTTTAAATAACCTAAATTGAATATAAAGAGCTACTTCTTCCACTTAACAATATGACCACCTCCATTTGCAACACATTTTATGAAACGTTATGTGACGGAACGGCAAGCACGAGCAATTTCGTCTTGATCAAGAGCATGTAAATGATTCTCCACAGATGCACGCAACTCTTCTCGGTTATTAATTTCATCACGATACACTTGTTCTTTAATTCTCCCCCACAAATAGAAATCTGGTGGAGTGAGATCAGGGGATCGTGGTGGCCAAACAATTGGCCCACCCCGTCCAATCCAACGGTTTGGAAAATTTTCATCAAGCCAGTCGCGCACCACGTTAGACCAGTGGGCTGGGGCCCCGTCTTGCTGAAAATAAATATCCTGATCAATTCCACGACGTACTAGTTCGGGTAATATATCCTCCTGTAGCATGTTGAGATAGGATGCTCCGTCGACTGTGTCATCGAAGAAGAATGGTCCAATCATTCCACCAGAGTACAGTCCCACCCATACGCTCAGTGCTTTCTGCTTCATTTTCTTTTCTACTTCGACTTGAGGGTTGACAAAAGCCCATGTAATGTCATTACGTGTTGACGCATTACCATCCATACCAAAGGAGCACTCATCCGTCCACAACGTCATATCCAGAAGATCAGGCTATAAATTAGGACACTAATATAATATGGTTCTAGTACAGAAAGTAAAAAAATAAATATAATAATAAGAAACTAAATCACCTGATTTTCATAAAAGTCAATCATTTTTTGTGAAAAAGCTAGACGTTTAGGCTTGTCTCCTGGTTTTAACTGCTGGACAATTATTGGCCTGAAAGCAATGTACCCTAGTTCACGAATGATTTTGTGAACAGAAGACTTTGGATGATTTACTTCACGGCCAAGTTTGCGCATGGACCATTTAGCATTATGAACAATTTTGTGCTGAATCTCAGCTTTTATTGCTGCTTTGTTAGCGTTGACGGGCCTTCCAGATTGTTTTATATTTTGAACGCTACCTGTGCGGCTAAATTTATTTACTAAAGCTCTTATAGTAGCACGAGCCGGCAATGGACGCCTCCCAAACTTTGTTCCATATGCTCGTTGTACTGCCAAATCATTTTTCAACTCAGCCCATTTCATAACAATAAATGCTTTTTGCTCGATAGAATAACCCATGTTGCAAGTTTGGCATTAAAAATGGCAATGACATTTTGTTTTGCATTCTCACAAATAATTCTAAGCTGCAATAAACTACAGCAAAAAGGTATTTTAATATTTTATTCACAATTTCAAATTTTTTAAAAATACAAAGCCAATTTAATAAAATAAAATTCAATTATTTATTGTTTATACCTAACAACTATGATAAAAGAACATCTTATTTTAAATTTAGAAGTACCCATCACAACCTAATAATAAAAGCTGATTTAGTACAAAATTAGGTGTATATTACGTCGTTATTCATTATGAACGTTTTACCAGTTTAGTTGTTTTTCTATTACAAGTATACGCATTGACAATAAAAGCGTTGATAAATAGAATTTTATTTAACTTACAAATAAAAGTATCATATTACTGTATTAGTTATAAAATCTAAATGATGTTAGTTTTTAATTTTGCTGTGGTTGAAGAAAATCATAAATATTCGTTGTATAGACTGTATTGTAAATTATTTAGATATGATTCAAATATTGTAACAGATTCAAAAAACTGAAGCATTTAAATGGACACAATGTTGTGATGTACATGTAGTTTTAATATTATCAACCGTCTGGGTTCTGAAATACTAACTTCTGACATACATAAACATAAAAGTGGTATTGTGTTTTAAAGGCGTTAAATAAATAATAATGAAAACAAGTAGTATACACCGCGAGTCTATTGTTTATTCGATTTATGCGATTTTCTTTGAGTGTGTATAAGCTTTTGTTAACTGCACTACAAGGAAACACAAAACAATTAGGATGTGTGTACATGTTTAACTTTCAATGCAATTGCACCATTATAAAATTTTAGTTAAATTGCTCGGTCAGAAAACTGCAATTCGGTTGCAGGATCGGGCAATTATAGCCAAATTTGCAACTGTAGCTAAATTGCGCAGTTGGGAAAACCTGATTCAGATGCACGATCGCAGAACTTTAATTAAGTTGCTTGATCGGAAAACTTCAATCGAGTTGCACGATCGAGAAACTTTAATCTAGTTGCTGGATCAGGAAACTTTAATCTAAGTGCACAATCAGGAAACTTCAATCTAGGTGCACAATCTGGCGATCCTAGCTGAATTCGCGACTGTTGTTAAATTGCACGATTAGAAAAACCTTATTGAGTTGCACGATCTGATAATTGCAATCTAGTTGCTCGATCGGAAAGCTTTTATCTAGTTGCACGATATGAAAAGTTCAATTTAGTGGCACGATTGGGAATGTTTAATCCAGTTGCACCATCAGGAAACTTTTATCTGATTACACGATTGAAAAACTACAACCTAGTTGCGGGATCAGGCAATTCTAGCTGAAAAGGCAACTGAAGCTAGATTGCAGAATAAGGGAAACCTAATCTAGTGGCATGATCTGGCAACTTGGATCTAGTTAGTTAACGGGAAAACTTCAATCCAGTGGCACGATCGGGAAACGTTAATATAGTTGCTCAATCAGAAAACTTGAATCAAGTTGCACAATGTGAAAACTTTAATCCAGTTGCACGATCGGGCAATCATAGCCGAATTGGCAAGTGTAACTAGAATGCACGATTACAAAAACTTGATTCAGTTGCATAATAAAAAAACTTTAATCCAGTTGCTCAATCGGGAAACTTTATACTAGTTGCACGATTAGGATAACTTTAATCAAGTTCGTCGATCAGAAAACCTAATTATAGTTGCTCGATCAGAAAACTTAAATCTAGTTGCACGATCGGGAAATCGTAGCCGAATTTGCAACTGTAGCTAAATTGCACGATTAGAAAAACCTAATAAAGTTGCACGATTGCAAAACTTTATTTAGGTTGTTCAATCGGGAAACTTATATCCAGTTGCACGATCATGAAACGTTAATCAAGTTGCTTGATCAGCAAACTTAAATGTGGTTGCACGATCGAGAAACTTCAATCCAGTTGCACAATCGGGCAATCCTAGTTGAATTTGCAACTTTTATTAGAATTGCACAACTTGAAAAACCTGATCCTGTTGCACAATCAGAAAATTTCAATTCAGTTGCTCAATCAGGAAGCCTTAATCAAATTTCAAGATTGGGAGAGTTCAGTCCAAATGCTTGATAAAGAAAGTTTGATTTAGTTGCATAATCAGGGAACTTCAGTCCAGTTGCTCGATTGGGCAATCCTAGCTGAATTCGCAACTGTTGTCAAATTGCACGATAAGGAAAACCCTATCCTGTTGCACGATCAAAAAACTTCCATCCAGTTGCACGATCGGGAAAATTAAATCCAGTTGCTCAATCAGGAAAACCTAATCCTGTTGCATGATCAGGAAACTGCAATCTAGTTGCAACATTTGGCAACACTAGCCGAAATTTCAACTAAAGCCGATCGCACGATTAAACAAGCCTTATGTGTTGGCACGATTGGGAAACTTCAATAAAGTTGCCCTTTAGGAACATTTTATTCAGTTGCACGATCGGAAAACTACAATTCAGTGGCACGATCGAGAAACGTCAGCCCAGTTTCTCGATCGGGAAGCTTTAATTAGGTTTCACGATCAGAAAACTTTAGTATGCTCGATTGGGAAACAGTATTTAGTTGCCCTATTAGAAAACTTCAATCCAGTTTCACGATTAGGCGATTCTAGCTAAATTCGCAACTTTTGTCAAATTGCACGATGAGCAAAAAGCCTATTTAGTTGCACGATCAAAAAACTTTAATCCAGTTGCACGATCGGGAGAGTTGAATCCAGTTGCTCAATTAGGAAAAATTAATCCAGTTGCACAATCAGCGAACTGCAATCTAGTTGCACTATTTGGCGACACTAGCCTAAATTTCAACTCAAGCCAGATCGCACGATTAAACAAGCTAAATGTGGTTGCACGATTAAAAAACTTCAATTATGTTGCCCTCTTAGCAACATTTCATTCAGTTGCACGATCCGAAAACTGCAATCTAGTGGCACGATCGAGAAACTTAAGCCCAGTTTCTCGATCGAGAAGCTTCAATTAAGTTGCACGATCGGGAAACTTAAGCCCGGTTTCTCGATCAGAAAGCTTCAATTAGGTTGTACGATCAGAAAACTTCAAAATAGTTGCTGGATTAGAAAACAGTATTTAGTTGCATTATAAGGAAATTTCAAGTTGCACGATCGGGCAATTCTGGCTCATTTCGCAACTGTTGTCAAATTGCACGATAACCAAACCCCCAATCAGTTGCACGATCACAAATCTTTAATCTAGTTGGTCCATAAGGAAACTTGTATCCAGTTTCACGATCGGAAAACTTCAATCTAGTGGCACAATCGGGAATCGTTAGCACAGTTTCTCGATCGGGAAACGTCAATTAAGTTGCACGATCAGGAAACTTTAATATAGTTGCTCGATTGGAAAACAGTATTTAGTTGCATTATCGTGAAACTTCAAACCAGTTGCACAATTGGGCAACATTGGCTGAATTCGCAACTGTTGTCAAATTGCACGATAACCAAACCCCTATCCAGTTGCACGATCGGGCAATTCTGGCTCATTTCGCAACTGTTGTCAAATTGCACGATAACCAAACCCCCAATCAGTTGCACGATCACAAATCTTTAATCTAGTTGGTCCATAAGGAAACTTGTATCCAGTTTCACGTTCAGAAAACTTCAATCTAGTGGCACCATTGGAAATCGTTAGCCCAGTTTCTCGATCAGAAAGCTTTAATCAAGTTGCACGATCGGAAAACCTCAATATAGTTGCTCGATTAGAAAACAGTATTTAGTTGCATTATCAGGAAACTTCAAACCAGTTGCACGATTGGGCAATATTAGCTGAATTGGAACTGTTGTCAAATTGCACGATAAGGAAACCCCTATCCAGTTGCACGATCACACAACTTTAATCCAGTTGCCCCATAAGGAAACTTTCGTCTAGTTGCACGATCGGAAAACTTCAATCTAGTGGCACAATCGGGAATTGTTAGCCCAGTTTCTCGATCGGGAAGCTTCAATTAAGTTGCACGATTGGGAAATCACAATATGGTTGCTCGATTGGAAAACAGCATTTAGTTGCATTATCGTGAAACTTTAAACCAGTTGCACGATTAGGCAATATTAGCTGAATTGGAACTGTTGTCAAATTGCACGATAAGAAAACCCCCATCCAGTTGCACGATCACAAATCTTCAATCTAGTTGGTCCATAAGGAAACTTTCGTCTAGTTGCACGATCGGAAAACTTCAATCTAGTGGCACAATCGGGAATCGTTAGCCCAGTTTCTCGATCGGGAAGCTTCAATTAAGTTGCACGATTGGGAAACTTCAATATGGTTGCTCGATTGGAAAACAGTATTTAGTTGCATTATCGTGAAACTTTAAACCAGTTGCACGATTAGGCAATATTAGCTGAATTGGAACTGTTGTCAAATTGCACGATAAGAAAACCCCCATCCAGTTGCACGATCACAAATCTTTAATCTAGTTGGTCCATAAGGAAACTTTTATCCAGTTGCATGATCGGAAAACTTTAATCTAGTGGCACAATCGGGAATCGTTAGCCCAGTTTCTCGATCGGCAAGCTTCAATTAAGTTGCACGATCGGGAAACTTCAATATGGTTGCTCGATTGGAAAACAGTATTTAGTTGCATTATCGTGAATCTTCAAACCAGTTGCACGATTAGGCAATATTAGCTGAATTGGAACTGTTGTCAAATTGCACGATAAGAAAACCCCGATCCAGTTGCACGATCACAAATCTTCAATTTAGTTGGTCCATGAGGAAACTTTCATCCAGTTGCACGATCGGGAAACTTCAATCTAGTGGCACAATCGGGAATCGTTAGCACAGTTTCTTGATCGGGAAACGTCAATTAAGTTGCACGATCAGGAAACTTTAATATAGTTGCTCGATTGATAAACAGTATTTAGTTGCATTATCGTGAAACTTTAAACCAGTTGCACAATTGGGCAATATTTGCTGAATTCGCAACTGTTTTCAAATTGCACGATAAAAAAACTCCCATCCAGTTGCACGATCACAAATCTTTAATCAAGTTGTTCCATAAAGAAACTTGTATCCAGTTTCACGATCGGAAAACTTCAATCTAGTGGCACAATCGGGAATCGTTAGCCCAGTTTCTCGATCGGGAAACTTCAAACCAGTTGCACGATTGGGCAATATTAGCTGTATTGGAACTGTTGTCAAATTGCACGATAAGGAAACCCCCATCCAGTTGCACGATCACAAAACTTTAATTCAGTTTCCCCATAGGGAAACGTTTATCTTGTTGCACGATCGGAAAACTTCAATCTAGTGGCACCATCGGCAATCGTCAGGCCTGTTTCTCGAACAGGAAGCTTCAATTGAGTTGCACGATCGGGAAAATTCAATATAGTTGCTCGATTGGAAAACAGTATTTAGTTGCAGTATCGGGAAACTTCAAACCAGTTGCACGATTGGGCAATATTGGCTGAATTCGAAACTGTTGTCAAATTGCACGATAACCAAACCCCCATCCAGTTGCACGATCACAAATCTTTAATCTAGTTGGTCTATAAGGAAACTTGTATCCAGTTTAACGATCGGAAAACTTCAATCTAGTGGCTTAATCGGAAATCGTTAGCCCAGTTTCTCGATTGGGAAGCTTCAATTAAGTTGCACGATCGGAAAACTTCAATATAGTTGCTCGATTGAAAAACAGTATTTAGTTGCATTATCGGGAAACTTCAAACCAGTTGCACGATTGGGCAATATTAGCTGAATTGGAACTGTTGTCAAATTGCACGATAAGAAAACTCCCATCCAGTTGCACGATCACAAAACTTTAATTCAGTTTCCCCATAGGAAAACTTTCATCTTGTTGCACGATCGGAAAACTTCAATCTAGTGGCACCATCGGGAATCGTCAGGCCTGTTTCTTGAACGGGAAGCTTCAATTAAGTTGCACGATCGGTAAACTTCAATATAGTTGCTCAATTGGAAAACAGTATTTAGTTGCATTATTGTGAAACTTTAAACCAGTTGCACAATTAGGCAATATTGGCTAAATTCGCAACTGTTGTCAAATTGCACGATAACCAAACCCCCATCTAGTTGCTCAATCACAAATCTTGTTGGTCCATAAGGAAACTTGTATTCAGTTTCACGATCGGAAAACTTCAATCTAGTGGCACAATCGGGAATCGTTAGCCCAGTTTCTCGATCGGGAAGCTTCAATTAAGTTGCACGATTGGGAAACTTCAATATGGTTGCTCGATTGGAAAACAGTATTTAGTTGCATTATCGTGAAACTTTAAACCAGTTGCACGATTAGGCAATATTAGCTGAATTGGAACTGTTGTCAAATTGCACGATAAGAAAACCCCCATCCAGTTGCACGATCACAAATCTTTAATCTAGTTGGTCCATAAGGAAACTTTTATCCAGTTGCATGATCGGAAAACTTTAATCTAGTGGCACAATCGGGAATCGTTAGCCCAGTTTCTCGATCGGCAAGCTTCAATTAAGTTGCACGATCGGGAAACTTCAATATGGTTGCTCGATTGGAAAACAGTATTTAGTTGCATTATCGTGAATCTTCAAACCAGTTGCACGATTAGGCAATATTAGCTGAATTGGAACTGTTGTCAAATTGCACGATAAGAAAACCCCGATCCAGTTGCACGATCACAAATCTTCAATTTAGTTGGTCCATGAGGAAACTTTCATCCAGTTGCACGATCGGGAAACTTCAATCTAGTGGCACAATCGGGAATCGTTAGCACAGTTTCTTGATCGGGAAACGTCAATTAAGTTGCACGATCAGGAAACTTTAATATAGTTGCTCGATTGATAAACAGTATTTAGTTGCATTATCGTGAAACTTTAAACCAGTTGCACAATTGGGCAATATTGGCTGAATTCGCAACTGTTTTCAAATTGCACGATAAAAAAACTCCCATCCAGTTGCACGATCACAAATCTTTAATCAAGTTGTTCCATAAAGAAACTTGTATCCAGTTTCACGATCGGAAAACTTCAATCTAGTGGCACAATCGGGAATCGTTAGCCCAGTTTCTCGATCGGGAAACTTCAAACCAGTTGCACGATTGGGCAATATTAGCTGTATTGGAACTGTTGTCAAATTGCACGATAAGGAAACCCCCA
This sequence comes from Dicyrtomina minuta, assembly GCA_949802685.1. NCBI lineage: Eukaryota > Metazoa > Arthropoda > Collembola > Symphypleona > Dicyrtomidae > Dicyrtomina > Dicyrtomina minuta. The sequence goes on from CATKUY010000455.1 coordinate 18,561, forward strand.
TCCAGTTGCACGATCACAAAACTTTAATTCAGTTTCCCCATAGGGAAACGTTTATCTTGTTGCACGATCGGAAAACTTCAATCTAGTGGCACCATCGGCAATCGTCAGGCCTGTTTCTCGAACAGGAAGCTTCAATTGAGTTGCACGATCGGGAAACTTCAATATAGTTGCTCGATTGGAAAACAGTATTTAGTTGCAGTATCGGGAAACTTCAAACCAGTTGCACGATTGGGCAATATTGGCTGAATTCGAAACTGTTGTCAAATTGCACGACAACCAAACCCCCATCCAGTTGCACGATCACAAATCTTTAATCTAGTTGGTCTATAAGGAAACTTGTATCCAGTTTAACGATCGGAAAACTTCAATCTAGTGGCTTAATCGGAAATCGTTAGCCCAGTTTCTCGATTGGGAAGCTTCAATTAAGTTGCACGATCGGGAAACTTCAATATAGTTGCTCGATTGAAAAACAGTATTTAGTTGCATTATCGGGAAACTTCAAACCAGTTGCACGATTGGGCAATATTAGCTGAATTGGAACTGTTGTCAAATTGCACGATAAGAAAACTCCCATCCAGTTGCACGATCACAAAACTTTAATTCAGTTTCCCCATAGGAAAACTTTCATCTTGTTGCACGATCGGAAAACTTCAATCTAGTGGCACCATCGGGAATCGTCAGGCCTGTTTCTTGAACGGGAAGCTTCAATTAAGTTGCACGATCGGTAAACTTCAATATAGTTGCTCAATTGGAAAACAGTATTTAGTTGCATTATTGTGAAACTTTAAACCAGTTGCACAATTAGGCAATATTGGCTAAATTCGCAACTGTTGTCAAATTGCACGATAACCAAACCCCCATCTAGTTGCTCGATCACAAATCTTGTTGGTCCATAAGGAAACTTGTATTCAGTTTCACGATCGGAAAACTTCAATATTGTGGCACAATCGGGAATCGTTAGCCCAGTTTCTCGATCGGAAAGCTTCAATTAAGTTGCACGATCGGGAAACTTCAATATAGTTGCTCGATTGGAAAACAGTATTTAGTTGCATTATCGTAAAACTTGAAACCAGTTGCACAATTGGGCAACATTGGCTGAATTCGCAACTGTTGTCAAATTGCACGATAACCAAACCCCCATTCAGTTGCACGATCACAAATCTTTAATCTAATTGGTCCATAAGGAAACTTGTATCCAGTTTCACGTTCGAAAAACTTCAATCTAGTGGCACCATTGGAAATCGTTAGCCCAGTTTCTCGATCTGAAAGCTTTAATCAAGTTGCACGATCAGGAAACTTCAATATAGTTGCTCGATTGAAAAACAGTATTTAGTTGCATTGTCGGGAAACTTCAAACCAGTTGCACGATTGGGCAATATTAGCTGAATTGCAACTGTTGTCAAATTGCACGATAAGAAAACCCCGATCCAGTTGCTCGATCACAAATCTTTAATCTAGTTGGTCCATAAGGAAACTTGTATTCAGTTTCACGATCGGAAAACTTCAATCTAGTGGCACAATCGGGAATCGTTAGCGCAGTTTCTTGATCAGGAAGCTTCAATTAGGTTGCACGATCGGGAAACTTCAATATAGTTGCTCGATTGGAAAACAGTATTCAGTTGCATTATTGTGAAACTTCAAACCAGTTGCACAATTGGGCAATATTGGCTAAATTCGCAACTGTTGTCAAATTGCACGATAACCAAACCCCCATTCAGTTGCTTGATCACAAATCTTTAATCTAGTTGGTCTATAAGGAAACTTGTATCCAGTTTCATTATCGGAAAACTTCAATCTAGTGGCTTAATCGGAAATCGTTAGCCCAGTTTCTCGATTGGGAAGCTTCAATTAAGTTGCACGATCGGGAAACTTCAATATAGTTGCTCGATTGAAAACCAGTATTTAGTTGCATCATCGGGAAACTTCAAACTAGTTGCACGATTAGGCAATATTAGCTGAATTGAAACTGTTGTTAAATTGCACGATAAGGAAACCCCCATCCAGTTGCACGATCACAAAACTTTAATTCAGTTTCCCCATAGAGAAACTATCATCTTGTTGCACGATCGGAAAACTTCAATCTAGTGGCACCATCGGGAATCGTCAGGCCTGTTTCTCGAACGGAAAGCTTCAATTAAGTTGCACGATCGGGAAACTTCAATATAGTTGCTTAATTGGAAAACAGCATTTAGTTGCATTATTGTGAAACTTCAAACCAGTTGCACAATTGGGCAATATTGGCTAAATTCGCAACTGTTGTTAAATTGCACGATAACCAAACCCCCATTCAGTTGCTTGATCACAAATCTTTAATCTAGTTGGTCCATAAGGAAACTTGTATTCAGTTTTACGATTGGAAAACTTCAATCAAGTGGCACAATCGGGAATCGTTAGCCCAGTTTCTCGATCGGGAAGCTTTAATTAAGTTGCACGATCGGGAAACTTTAATATAGTTGCTCGATTGGAAAAAAGTATTTAGTTGCATTATCGTGAAACTTCAAACCAGTTGCACAATTGGGCAATATTGGCTAAATTCGCAACTGTTGTCAAATTGCACGATAACCAAACCCCCATCCAGTTGCACGATCACAAATCTTTAATCTAGTTTGTCCATAAGGAAACTTTTATCCATTTTCACGATCGGAAAACTTCAATCTTGTGGCACCATTGGAAATCGTTAGCCCAGTTTCTCGATCGGCAAGCTTCAGTTAAGTTGCACGATCGGGAAACTTCAATATGCTCGATTGGAAAACAGTATTTAGTTGCATTATCGGGAAACTTTAAACCAGTTGCACGATTGGGCAATATTAGCTGAATTTGAACTGTTGTCAAATTGCACGATGAGGAAAACTCCATCCAGTTGCACCATTAGAAAACTTGAAACTAGTTGCACAATCAGGAAAGTTCAATCCAGTTGCTCAAATATGAAACAATAATCCTGTTGCATGATTAGGAAACTGCAATATATTAGCACGATTACGCAGCACTAGCTAAAATGTCAAGTCAAGCCAGATCGCACGATTAAACAAGCCTAATAATAATAGGAATTTACCTATTTATAGGATTGTAAGTGAATGGAATAAATTACCTGTGAATATTAAGTGTACTGTAAGTGAGGATAATAATGAATTGGAATTATGTCATTTGGGTTCTTTTAAGGCTAATCTGTGTAATATGTATATAAATAATCGTGTGCCTAGTTTATTTTCTCTGTATAACCCACCATGAATCTTGACATTAGTGGTTTGATTTACTGGTAACTGTACTATGTGTGATATGGCCTAATGATTTGTATAACAATATTTTTAATTTTAGTTTTACTTAATGCTACATATATTTCTTGTGTCCGTTTTTGGAAATCAGTATTTATATTGAAAAATTTGACACGTTAATAAAATTAAACTCAAACTCAAACTCTAATTCGGTTGCACGATCGGAAAACTTCAATAACGTTGCCCAATTAGGAAACTTTCATTAGCACGATTGAAAAAACTGTAGCCCAGTTTCCCGATCGGGAAGCTTTAATTAGGTTGCACGATCGGGAAACTTTAATATAGTTAATCGATTGGAAAACAGTATTTAGTTGCATTATCAGAAACCTTCAATCCAGTTGCACGACTGGGCGATCCTGGCTGAATTCGCAACTGTTTGTGAATTGCACGATGAGAAAAACTTTATCCAGTTGCCCTATTAGAAAACTTTAATCCAGTTGCACGGTCAGGAAAGTTGAATCCAGTTACTTAATTAGGGAAAAATTATCCAGTTGCATGATTAGGAAACTGCAATCTAGTTAAACGATTAGGCAACACTAGCTGATATGTCAAGGCTAGCCAAATGGCACGAATAAAAAAGCTTAATTTGGTTGCATAATCGGGAATTTTCTATATAGTTGCTCAATTGGGAAACGGTATTTAGTGGCCTAATCGGAAAACTTCAATCCAGTTGCACAAATGGGCGATTTGGGCTGCATTCGCAACTGTTGTCAAATTGCACGATGAGAAAAACCCTATTCAGTTGCACGATCACAAAATGTCAATCCAGTTGCACGATTGGGACAGTTTAATCCAGTTGCTTAATTAGAAAACAATAATCCAGTTGCATGATAAGAAAACTGCAATCTAGTTGCACGATTGGGCGACACTAGCTGATATGTCAAGGCTAGCAAGATCGCACGATGTAAAATGCCTAATTCGGTTGCACGATCGGGAAACTTGAATTTAGTTGCCCCATCAGGAAACTTTTATCCAGTTGCACGATTGGAAAACTTCGATCTAGTGAGACGATCGGGAAACTTCAGCCCAGTGTCTTGATCAGGAAGCTGTAATTAAGTTGCAGGATCGGTAAACTTGAATATAATTGCATGATTGGGAAACAGTATTTTGTTGCCTAATCGAAAAACTTCAATCCAGTTGCACGATCAATCAAGCAACTGTAGCCGAACTGACAAGTTTAGCCAGATTGCACGATTAGGAAAACCTAATTTAGTTGACTGATCGGAAAGCTCTAATCTAGTTGCTCGATCGAGAAATTTTAATCAAGTTATATTATTTAAAAACATCAATCCAGTTGCACGATTGGGCTTTTCTAGTTGAATTGGCTAGTGATGATAGATGGCACGATTAGAAAAATCAAATGTAGTGGCAGCCTTAGTGAACAACGGCAAGATTATTCTATTGAAAAAAATTGTTAAGATTGCTCTGTGACAAAATGTTAGTCATTTAAAACGAATTGGAACTTTATTTTTTTATGCACAATTCACCAACCCTAGCTAAATTGCTTATCTTAAAAGTTTAATGCAGTCGCACGATCGAGAAACTGTATCTAAATTGCTTAATCGGGAAACTTGAATCAAGTTGCACGTTCAGAAAACTTTAATCCAGTTGCTCGATCGCGAAAATTTAATCCAAATGAACGATCGGGAAACTTTAATTCAGTTCCACGACTGCAAAACTGCAAATTAAAAAGTGTAGCTGGATCGCACGATTAGGAAAACTTAATCCAGTTGCACTATTGGTAAACAACAGCAAGAATATTTTATTGAAACAAATTGTTTAGATTGAGTTGTGGCAAAAATGTTGATCATCTTAAAAGATTGTGAACTTTTATTTTGAATGCAAAATTTCGCAACTTTTGCGGAATTGTTTGACCAAAAACCTTTAATGCAGTTGCACGATAAGCAAACTACTCAAATTTCTTGACTGAAAAATTTAAATCCAGTTGCACGATCAGGAAACTACAATTCAGTTCCACGACTGCAAAACTTCATTCCAGTTGCTCTATCGGGAAACTTTGGTGCAGATGCACAATCGAGAAACTTTAATCCAGTTGCACGATCAGGCAATCCTTGGCGAATTGGAAAGTGTAGCCAGATTGCACGATTAGGAAAAGTTTATTCAGTTGCACCTTTAGTAAACAACGGCAAGATTATTTTATGAAAACAAATTGTTAAGATATTAGTGGCTAAATTTTCATCATTATAAACGATTGTGAACTTTCATTTTTGATGCACAATCTGGCAATTTGACCCGAATTGCTGTACTCAAAAAGTGTAATGCAGTTGCAAGATCCGCAAACTGTATTCAAATTGCTCGACCAGGAAAGTTTAATCTAGTTGCATGATCAGGAAGCTTTAATTTAGTTGCACGATGAGGCAAATTTAATTGAGTTGCACGATCAGAAAAATTTATACTAGTTCGACGATCGTGCATTTAAAGCCAGATTTCTCGAACAGTAAACAACGGCAAGATTATTTTATTTAAAAATATTGTTAGGTGCACTCTGTTTTGATTTATTTTTTGTTGAACGATTGTGAACTGTTATTCCAGTAGCACGATTAGGCGTTTGTGCAAATTTGCTTAATCAGAAAACTTTATAACACTTGCACGAATGTAGTCAAATTTGTCTATTGTAAAATTTCAATTTGGTTTCACAATTGAGCAACTGTTGCCAAATTGCTTGATCGGAAAACTATAACCTAGTTGACGATCAAATAAATTTAATCCAGTTGCACAATCAGGCGATTGTAGGCAGATTGCTAGCTGCGTAAGCATCGGCAGGATCATTTTATTAAAACTTATTGTAAAGGGACTCTGTGACGAAACTTGTATTATGCTTAACGATTGTAAGCTTTTATTACAGTATCATGATCATGAAACTGTAGTTAGATGGCCCTATCAGTAAACAGCAACATCATTATCATTAAAAGGTATAGGTGGCCCTGTGACAAAGGTTGAAAAATGTTTAACTATTGTGAAATTTCATTTCAGTTGCATAATCAAGCCACTGCAGTCAAATTGCTGAATCAGAAAATAATAACCTAGTTGCAACATCATAAAACTTCAACTTAGTTTTTTGATCAGGAAGATTCAATTAAGTTGCACGATCTGGCAAGTGTAGCCAGATTGCACGATTAGGAAACCTTAATCTAGTTGCACTATCAGTAATCAACAGCAAAATCATTTTATTGTGACAAATGGTTTAGATTGCTCCGTCACAAATTAGGATCATTTTAAACTATTGTGAGCTTTCATTTTTTTTTGCACAATCCGGCAACCTTAGCTGAATTGGTCGACCAAAAATCTTCAATGCAGATGCATGATCAGAAAAATCTACCCAAATTGCTCGATAAGGAAACTTTAATCTGGTTGCACGATCGGGAAACTTCAATCGAATTGCATAATCGGGAAACTTTAATCCAGTTGCACAATCGGGAACTCTTAGCCGAATTGCTTGACTGGAAAACTTCAATGCAGTTGCACGATCGGCAAATTTGAACTTAGTTGTACGATCGAGAGGATTGATTTATGTTGCACAATCTAGCACCTGTGGCCAGATTAGTCAATAAAAAAAACTTTACTCAGGTAAAACGATTGGAAAAATTTAATCCAGTTGCACAATCGGGAAAATTTAATCAAGTTACACGATCGGGAAACTTCAATCCAACTGCACCATCGGAAACTCTTAGCCGAATTGCTTGACTGGAAAACTTCAATGCAGTTGCACGATCGGCAAACTTGAACTTAGTTGTACGATCGAGAGGATTTATTTATGTTGCACAATCTAGCACCTGTGGCCAGATTAGTCAATAAAAAAAACTTCAATCTAGTAAAACGATTGGAAAAATTTAATCCGGTTGCACGATCAGGAAATATTAATTAGGTTGCACGATCGGGAAAATTTAATCGAGTGGCACGATCAGGAAAATTTATACTAGTTCCAAGATCGTGCATTTAAAGCCAGATGTCTCGAAAAGTAAACAACGGCAGGAATATTTTATTTGAAAATATTGTTAACGTAACTCTGTGACGAAGCTTTTTTTTGTTGAAATATTGTGAACTTTAACCTAGTAGCACGATCGAGCGTTTGAGCGAATTTGCTCAATTAGAAAGCTTCATAACAGTTGCACGACCATAAAACGTTAGCCAAATTGCCCGATCGTAAAATTTCAATTTAGTTTTACAAAAGGGCAACTGTAGCCAAATTGCTTGATCAGAAAACTATAACTTAGTTAACGATCGAGAAAATTTAATCCAGTCACCAGTCAATCACTTAGGTACAGTTTTTGCCGTGTGGCTTTTTGCCACCTATAAAAGTTAAAATCATTTCATTTAACGTTTGCTTTTTCAATTTTATACATCAAAAACTATTTTGGAATTTTAAATTTTTGTCAACATTAATACTGTTTTACATTGTCCTCACCTTCTTTAAAATTTCGATTTTCTCAATTCTTTGTGTTTTCTCATCATAATTTATCATGAATGAATAATATGTAAGCTTATTGAATTTTCTTCAATATATTTGTGTACTCAGCGTGATTGCTCAACTTGTCATTTATTTGCTTCTTAAATTTCTTCATCACACATAACAGTTAGTTTTCTATCATCACACTTCGTTTTCTCAAAGAGCTCTGGTTCTTTAAACCCATCTTTACTGTAGGGATAGTAACCTGCGCAGGAAAACTAAGGATAAGGGATTCTCTGAACCGCTTTTTCTTTCCGTTTAGTTACGTCATCACGTAATGCAAAATAAACTGTAAAGGTATTTCATTTTCTCCAAAATTGAAGATTTGCAGATAAGGTCTGTCAGGCGATGGAGAGTGTCAGTTGCTGACGACCAGACTGAGGTTCGCGCACCCTGAATTATCCGGCTAACCATCCTTATTTCTTTGTGATGAGGCTGCGAATAGAAGCTTTCCACATTGACCTGCCAATCTAAATTCTTTTCTTAAGTAAAATATATCCTTTCCTTTCTTACCTTAATTTCCCTCATCATCAAGCCAACGAGAATTATACCCCCTTATCCATAAATTAGGAAACCAAAAATCTCCTACTAGGACTGGTTAATAAGCATATGGCTGGTCGACCAAATGACTGCATTATTTTGCATTGTCGGTCGACCTAAAGCTTTATTTCCAACTCGCTTTTGTGTGGACGTAGTTAGCGGTTACAACCTTAACCATATTTGTCGCACTACCTAGTCGTAATTATATTGCATCTAAAATCTTCTCCTTTTTGTTTTCGTTTTCCATAACAAAATAAAAAGTCCACAGTGAAGAAAGGAATGAGCAACAGACGTCTAAATAACCGCATCGCCTTGCATCCCTAGTTGTTTTTTCTAACTGGTTTCTTTTTTCCACTGTGTATATGTACGGCAAAGCGGCGTCGCACCCGCTACTACCGCTTTATTAGGCGCGTTGTATTGTTTATTCAATTTTGTTTCTTCGTTCTTCGGCAATAGCTCGCATATTATATATTTTCCTTTGTCTAAAATTATTAGACGGTAAGGAATGATGAGAAGGACGAAGTCGGCTAAATACATGGTCTGTCTTCCAATGTCAGCCTCCTTGCTTAACCTTTTTCTCTTTCTGCCTGCATCTGGTTGAGGACCCACTTATAATCAGGCCTCTCTGACCAAGCCAAGCTGTCAAACCTAAATATCCGCATATTTTATTTACTACTTAATTTTTATTTACTTATACTGAGTCTCCTTAAATACTTTTTATCTAGTTTTTCTTCTTTTTTTGTTGCAAAAGAAATTCACTTAAATTACAAAGATAGAAGCAAAATTGTCTGTGTCATTGTAAGACGGTCAGTCACTTATTGCGTTCGCTCGCCAAAGGTGACTGTCTTGATTGGTCGTGGCACAGGCGATTTTAAACCGGGATTAGAAAATGCTTAGCCTTTTTTGGGTCTTGCATTCTTATATCGGGTCATTCATCTTCCAATTTCCCAACTTCCAATTTTCCCATCTGCGTTTTTAAGTTCACATCTACAATAGAAACCAATACGAATTTTTCCCCAACCTGTTATATTAATATCTCAAGAGTTATTCTGTTTTTCCATTTTAGTAAACTTTTAGTTCTTTGCCAGTATTGTTAAATTACCATATTACTCTGGATTTATTTCTTATTATCTCAAATCACCAATAATTTTAAGTTAAGCTTAACAAGAAAGCTTGTCTTGCTGGTTGGAGGCTGATGTTAGTTCTCATTAGCACTAAAAACTCAGTTATTAATGCAATAATTCCAACATCTTTCCACAGCACGGTTCTAATGAAGTTAAGGTCCACCATACCTCAACTCTCATTACTGAACTACGAACTCAGTTGAACTCACTTTAAAATTTATTGTTATTATTTCAGATCCATAATTAAAATTGCCTTTAGACATTATTATGGGGCAGTCGTAAATAAATAATAATTTAGCGGGACATCATTCAGGGACTATCTCTGAGGTCCTACATAGCTACAGCCATGTATACGTTACCGTGAGGTACCTACCTGTAGGTCTACATATATAGAAAGTTGGACTTACAAGCAAACCGCTTACTATGATGTCTCGGGATCTGGAAAACCATAGCCAGAAACGTTTTGTTGGACCTCATTAAGAACAAATAGTGTGGTAACTCCAGTGTATTTTGAGCGGTGCTTGAGTAGCAGGCCGCCAAAATTCAAAAACCCGAAATTTTTTAAAGCTTGCCACGCTATAACTCCCACAGTTTGTGTCTAATTTCAATAAAAACTGCAGTTTCGTAATTCTCAGACTTTTTTCTATAAAGTGATTTTCCGAAATTTTGAATTTCGATTTTTTAATTTTTTTTTGAAAAATTAATAAAATGTCTTACTTTTCAGTCTAATTTTAATAAGAATTTTTTTAAAAAAATCAAAAGTCGAATTTTAAAATTTCCAGAAATTAGTTTTTAGATAAAATCATGAGAATAACAAAACTGCAAGTTTTATATAAATCGGACACAAACTGTAGTAGCTACAGGGCGGCGAAGTTTAAACCAATCAATTTTTTTAAATTTTGGCGGGCTGCTGCTAAAGCACCGCGCAAAATGCACTTGAATTACTGAGGCCCAAGAAAAAGTTTCTGGCTATGCTTTTCCAGATCCCGAGAAATTATAGTAGCAGTGGAGTGCGTATATGTGATCATGCCTTAAGTGTGATCAGTGGCTGGTGCTAAAACACAAGCTGCATCAGAAATCCTTTACTAGCCGGTAATGATAGCTTGTACTCTTAACTAACGAAAGTATAATTTAGGGCGCGAAACTTTGAAAACCTGGGCAGAGTAAAATCTCCGAAGTCCGAATATCAGAATAACTCGTTTGTTGTTGGAATTGTGCTATAATGTGGTCATTCTAAATGTGATCAGAGCTGCAGATGGCTAAAAGTATCGAATCAAGCCAGTTTATCAAACAGCCTATTACAATAAGTTGACAATGCTGTTTTACATCATTAGGGATCATAAATAAATGATGTCGTCCGGATGGGTGTGGGTCCAGCCAGATTTTAAAGACATATTACATATAGCGGTTTAAGTAATGTTGATGTCATGACAAAGAATTGAATGGGTTCTAATAAAGTTTTAATTTGGGTGACAATACTTATGAACCATCCCTTACAGCAAATTTTGATTTTTGTAAATTAGGAAAATGGGTAGGTATTAAAATTCAGCGTATCGTTAGCATTATTGTGGTGTGTAGCTCAAGATAAATCCAATAGTTTAGGAATTCCTCGATCATTTACGCAATTGCTGTAATCACATGTTACAGATGCCGAATTATCGTTTATTTTATTTTTACCCACCAAGATGATGAAATCATTTATGGGTAATCCCTTAAAAATCGTCCTCAAAGAATGTCATCGTTCGGCTCAGCTGGTGTAGCCAGATATTGATGACTGGTGACATTTCATTTTAAAATAGTCGCTTACTCAATGGTAAAAGATCATCCGTAAATGATGTCAGGGGTACGGTTAGTGGGTCAGCTAGAATCTTGATGGCAACGTATGTTAAAAATATCCACCTATTCTACACAATGGTTCGGTTGATGACAGGGTAATCATAGGTAAAGGGTCGTAGAAATGGAGATATTTAGATGACATCATTTATGGGCAACCCCAAAAAAAATAACATTGTGGTCGGACAAAAAAGTCATTAATTTTGTGACGCCATTTGCAGACCAACCCAAAACATGTGATTATGTATTTTACGCATGTAGTGTTTTTAGATGCTGAGCTTTAGCTCATTGAGCATCTAATAGGATGGTTTTTTAGATGCTGAGCTTTAGCTCATTGAGCATCTAATAAGATGGTTTTGTCTGTCCCCCAAATGTCTGTCCGTCTGTCCCCCTTTTTGTATGTCGTACGCTACAGGTCGCATTTTTGAAGTGATGTTGACTAAATAAATTCTAATAATTTACGAATGCGATGTAGATGTGCTGTATAGTTTTGGGGAACAATCTATGTGGTAACTTATTTGCAATTAGCAGTCAAATGGACCAAGAATCAAAATTTTTGTCACTCGAAAACATACACGTACAAAAACCCAGTTTGTGTCGGCCCTGAGTGCTCCTTGCATTACATGCTACGTACACATATACTAAGGTATTGTCTGGATACAAAGTCGAGATACCTGGGCAAGGTGTCTAAACAGTTTCATATCCATGCAATCAAATGGAAGCGGCAGGGTTTGGACACCTTGCCCAGGTATCTCGACTTTGTATCCCGACAATACTTTTATTTTGAATTGTAGGTACTGTTTTGTTTAAACGCTCCCGCTCCCGGAAAAATCTATGGGCATTCATTCACACAGACTACAGGTCCTACGTGTAGTGTAAGTATAGTTGGCTAATAGGGGCGAAACACAAATGGCGTCACTAAAATTGAGGGTGTGCCACTTTGAGAAAACAAGAAACCCTATGTTATTGATAGCCATTTTTGCAATCGCTAAGAACATAACAAGGCGGGAGAGTAGGTCCAAAATGTTGGTGAATTTTGATGGCGCCATTGGTGCCTGGCCCCTGCTTGTAAAGTTTCATTTATTTAAACAAAAGAAATTTACCAATGATATAGCTTTACGAACCAACAAACACACATATATACAAACTTAGGGATAGTCTGTAAATGATTTTTAAATAATCAAGGAATGCGGCCAAAATTTTAAATTTTGTCTCGATTTGTATGAGTTTACCACAGCTCATGATCCACCCTGCACTCCTTCCTCAACGTACCTGGAGAACAAAGACCAAGTCCAACTTTCTATATATCTAGGCCTGTAGGTAGGTACCTCACGGTAACGTATGCATGGCTCAGCTATGTAGGACCTCAGGGATGGTCCCTGAATGATGCCCTGCTAAATTATTATTTATTTACGACTGCCCCACTAAGAAGTCAAAATTTAACACAACTTCAACGGACGCATTTAATACAAAGTTTCACCAATACTCAACCAGCACTAACGCTGACATCATAAAGGACGATCTCCACAGTGTTACTCATTGAAATATAATGTTGAAAATCCCAAAAGTCATTACTTGACGAACATAGGTACGTACTATGGCACGTAGTTCATACTTATTGTGTTAAGTGCATCTGACTTATAATTTTCATATCAAGGGTCGTCCATACCTAATGTAATTCAAATATTACCATTTTTAAGATACCCTAGTCATTAATTAAATAATTAGGTAAGCGAATATTACCATCAGATCGGACGTTCCTAGTATGCATACAGGAATCGTCCATAAACGACGTCATCTAAATATTACTAATTTAATGCATCCTTCTGGTATTAGTTCAAAGATTAGGTACATAGATATTTTTAACCTGGGATGTTACTACTATGCATATGGGGGTTGTTCATATTTGACGTCATTTAAATATCACTATTTCAAGTATACCGCCTATCACTACATCTAAAATGAAGTAAACAGGTATCCGTAGCAAGGAATGTCACTAGTACACTTACTAGGAGCGTTCAAAAATGACGTCATCTGAATATCACTATTTTAAGGATCCCCGGCCATAAGTGTGAAAATCAGATAATCAAATATTTTAAACAACGGATGTTACAAGTATACATACGACAATCGTTCATAAATGACGTTATCTAAATAATATTATTTAATAGTCTCCCAGTCAAAAGTTAAGAAATAGGTAAACGAATATTAACATCAGGTCGGATCTTACTCGTATACTTACAGGGATCGTCCACAAATTAAGTCATCTACATTTTACTATTTGGTTATTCCTCCAGCCATTAGTTTACAGATTAGGTAAACAGATTTCTTCAACCCAGATTTTTACAAGTATACAATTGAAATTCACACATACGGAAACGCATACAGAAACATGCATACACACACACACACACATACATACAGACATACATATATGAACACATGCGGACATGCATACATAAATACATACATCCACAAATAGGTTAATACATGCATACATACATATATACAAACATACAGAAATACATACGGAAATACCTACGGACATAAATACATGCATACAGACATGCGGACACAAATACATACATACATACGGACATACATGCATGTACATTTATACCTATTTATGCATTGTACATTTATACCATTTATACATACAGAATTACATACAGACCTACATATGGAAATACATACGGACATACATACATACAAACATACAGAAATATATACGGACATAAATACATATGTACATTCATAAATACATATACATACATGAGTAAACACATACGGAATTACATACAGACTTCCTTACGGAATTACATACTGGCATACAGACATTGGTACATTCATACGGAATACCATCCATCCACATCCATCCATACATACATGCATACATACATTATTGCATTCTAGGAATTTGTGAGAGCACACATCTTTCGAAGCCTAATGTTTTGGAACCCAATCGTATGATCGCTACTTATATGCAGCCTACTGTAACAGCAACACTACTACTGTCTCCCGTGCGTACCGCCAAGGCGTCGTGCATATATCTCGTATACACTTTTTTGACTTTTTTAACCCCTCCCCCCCTCTAAGTATACAATCGTGATCATTGACGACAACCCCCCCCCCCCTATATACGTATACATTTGTCATAAGAAATACCGATTTTCAAAATAACTGTGGATTATTCAATTTAATAGTCCAAACAACATTGGTACATTTTATAAATTACCTGCTTCAGCCAAAATGTAGTTTTACTTCTAAGTATTTTATTTTTTAGTGCTTCTTGTATTGATAAAAATGTAAAACCTAAATTCTTAAGATTGTTATTCTGAGGTTCAGACTTTTTAGACCCATATACTTTAAACTTTTTCGAACTTCAATATAGTATTTAATTTATAGAATATATTTGAAACTTTTAAATGCAGTTTGAAATTTTCGATTCTGCCATGTTACAGGAAACATATAATATAGCAGTCAGTGGACAATTCTAAATACTCCGTGTTTAGATTTAAATATATGAAGTATTTAAAACTAACTGCTGGGGAATCAAAATTAAACCTCCAGGGTTTATATATAAATGTTCATCTGATTCAATAGAATTCGAGCGTAAGTATAGTGGAGTCAACCGAAAGTGAAGACTGGCAAGGATAAATTTTGCATGCAAACAAATGGCAGCTTTATCCTTGCTAGCCATCACTTTCGGTTGGCTCTACAGCAGTTCAAACTTTTCAACTACGATCAAGTCGATGGAGCCCCAGCATTGAGGTAAAAATTATTTTATCTCTTAATTTTTATAGTACGTATTTGCGACTGGTTAGAGCTCTAATTTGATAAATGCTCGGTATTTATATTTAATTACTTTGCTAAAAAGAATGTAAGTTGTTATTCCCAAGCATTTTATTCTGTACAAACATGTTGATAGTCCACTGACTGCATAGGGAGAAATAAAATTAGTACTTAAAAAAATTCAATAAAGATATATTCATTTTATCTTATCTCTGTTAGAACTAAAATACAATTTAACTCTCCGTAGGGCCCTGTAATCAAAGTATAAATAGGAAACAAGTGACAGATTTTTAGAAATTTTGAAAAAATAAAACAGTAATTTCTGTTCATTTCCCAATTTAGTGTGTATACGTGATCAAGAGTTCGAACCCTCCCCCCCTCTCCGATAAATAGTATACAAATTTGATCAAGCAGTATGACCCCCCCTCCCCCTATTTTGTATGCGAGATATATGGATGACGCCCAAGAGGAAGGGATGTATGTAGGTCAATAGTTTTACATAAAATAGGAAATTTAGGAGGAAGTGGTAGAGAGACGGTTAGGCGCTGTCGTACTTTGATCGTTAATACAATGATATTTTTTCATAAAAGCCAATATTTGCTATAAGCTCAGCATCTACTTCGGGCCCCTGTCACGCAAATCCGGCGCGAAGCGCCGGATTTTTTAAATTCTCATAATGGAACCTAATATCGCATTAACTTTCATTTTTCATCTTATCTGAAAGTTTTCTAGAGTGATCACATAAAAGGCACTAACTTTCACTGTAATATTAATGCAATTTTAACATGATCACATTTTAGGACACTGTGATCACATTTACAGCATTTTTGTAATTTCGAAAATTATCGAAGTTATTTCATACAATTCGTTATAAGTCTTAGAATTTTCAGTTTATCGGTTGGATATTTTAAGGGTACATACAGAATGAACTGGCTAGTATTTGAGTACATAAACAGTGAATTTGGAGGAAGTATAAAAAAAGTTACTGATTTTCAAATTTGAAAAAAAAATGAACCCGATCACACATACGCACACTACTACTAACTTGGGAACGTTTTCACATGTTACACCGGGATTTGGACAAATGTTACCAAAGTGTCTTTTACCAACCCTAGACACTTCAGCTAGCATAGAAACTTGAGTGCATTTTGGGTTGCTAGGCAACTAAAGCCCGGGACATTTTGAAAATTTTCTTGAAATTTCAAAACTCAAATTTTACCATACAAATTCCTATGGGAAAATCAAGGCACCAAAGGGTCCCCCCTGTCACAAATTTTGATTTTACCAGATTTTGAGTGTATCGACAAAATTCAACAAATGTCGTTTTACATAAAATTTTACCCCCCAATTACTACTCCAGCGCACATTTAAAGCACATGGGGATCGTGCATACATGACGTCATCAGTTCGG
>CATKUY010000456.1:0-18872 GCA_949802685.1 Dicyrtomina minuta
TTTTTTAACGAGATTGAATATTTTTAATTACAGGTGCTGGCATGCACCAGTACAAGATAATTGAATTTAAAATTATGAAAAAATATACAAACCGGGGGGTGGGGGTTGGCAAATAATGGCAACACTCATCAACCATCTTAACACAATCAACTACAGAGAATTACTAAAGCTGAAAATTAAAATTTTCCGATTATTCCGGTCCGTTGCTTTGAAGTTTCGCGTTGACGGGTTTTTTGTTTTGTCCAGTCGAAATCGCAATGACGTGGCCGCACGCTGACGGCGTGGGAGGGGATGTGCAAAAATTACAATTAATCCTGTTCCGAATGAACTCTTGAGATCGTGAGATTGATTTTGTAACTTATGGTATGTACGACAATGTAAAAGGATGGGCAGCTAAAACCCACTCCCCCCTTCATTTGAAGATGGCATAAATGCATGGCCCCAATTAATTATAATAAAAAAATAATGTCGTCGGTTAAATTTTGTTTTCTCAAAGCTCTCAAACCATTGGCTCCCTCAAAAGTTTGAGATTTTATAAATATAAGATGCTAAGGGGTGAATCACGACTGGCGCATCCACTGTGGCGCGTGGGTCACTTGACACCTCATGTTAAAGATAGCCATATACGCAATGCTTAAGAGAGTGACAAGGTGAGTCCGAATACTTAGTAAATTTGGGTGGCGTCTTTTGCGTATGGCCCCATGGTAGGTTCCTTGCAGGCTCCTCGTTTCCATGTCATTGTGAATGGCGAATGTGAAAATTACTAAAAAGTTCTTTTCTCCTTCCCTATAATGCCACAATGCTACTATAGTGGGCCCAACCGAGACGGATATCTGGCAAGGATAAAGCTGCCGTTTGTTTGCATACAAAATTTGTCCTTGCCAGATATCAGTCTCGGTTGGCCCTGCAGTACCTACCTACCTACCTACTGAACCAGACTGAACCTGTTAGGTAAACGCAATTAAGTCAGTAATAAGCGTAGGTAGTAGCTAATTTTGAATACAGGTTTTTTTTTAAAAATAGAACTGATTTTTAATAGGTAGAAGCGTGACCAGCTTTTCTATTTATTTGATCTTCTTGGCACTTGTAAGATGATTTTTAAGAGTTTTTTCCAAAGTACAGATCATTTTTGAAAAAAGTAGTTAGGTATGTATTAAAAATTACATCCTAAACTAGTTAGTACTTACTCGTACTTACCTGCTGAACCTGTACCTATTAGTAACTGAATTCCAACTTCCAATTACTTACACCGAAATCCAGAGCATCCCAAACTCCATTAAATACGGAGTTTAATCATAAATCCAGCTAAGAATTCTGTTTCAGAATTCTGTAAATATTGAGTAGAATTTCTCAGTGTAAATGGTATAAATATATTTTTTTAAATTACGTGCAAGTGACTGTCATTTTCATAGTTGTCGTTGTAATAATTAAGCCTGTAATATAAGTAGGTAAGTAGTACAAGTTTAGTGGGCGTTTAAGAAAAACGGTCGGATTTTAAAAAGTTGAGTGCAAATTTTCGGTTTACATGATCGATTTTTATAAGTGCTTAAAATTTAACCCAGACAAAAGAATTCCGTGTAAACATTGAGCAGAATTTGTCAGTGTAAATTGTATAAAATTAGTTTAAAAATTAAGTAAGAAATACCTGAATGTCATTGTAATCAATCTCGCTGTTTAAATTCAAACTCATTAAGGGAGAGGTGGCCGCTGAGGCACGGGGGACAAGGTCCCATTGTCCCCCCTTGAAAATTTTAATTCCTTATGTTCATAAATGGGTACCTACTAAAGTATGTACCTATCTTAACATAGGCTTGTCCCCCCTTGGAATTGGAATATTCCGAATAATGACCTTCCGCAGCCACTGGGCCGAGAGACGACTGTTCAGTCTTTAATGCTTCATTCCCTTTCACCTTTGACCTTGGGACATGGGCATATGGGTTGTCACTAGGATGTACATAATTACTTAATGTAAATTCTGAAGCTCAGCTTTCTACATACTTCCACTTCTAATCGTAAGTAGGTGTATTTTAAGTACATATTTTAATTTTTTTATCTATACGTACCAACGTACCTATGTATTGAGTAGGTATTATACAATTTAAATAGTTGCAAATTGGATACTTAAAATACTATGTTTGTGTGTGAATGATGTGCTAATTGCATTTCGATTACAATCCCGCATTTAGCATTCCCGGATTTTGCACAAGATTCGCGGTGCACTCGTGTCACAGAGACCATCATTCATGGGAACATCAAATCCAATTCCAGCCGCATAGGTCTCATTTTCCCAGGGCCAGCAGATTGAATTGATGCATGGTGACAGTGTAAGGAAATATTTCAAGGATTTTTTAATTTTAAAAACGATGCAAAGAACTGTCACAGTGGATGAAGAAATTTTATCGAGTTTGTAAGCCGTGATAGATAGGGAGGGGGTGTGATCTTTTTAATATTACCCAGGGGTTTATTAAAGCCTGGCTTTTTTGCAAAAAACCAGCCAATGGCTTTAATTGGTTTTTAATGGTTTTTTTGGCTTTTTTTGGCTTTAATGGGTCTAAATTGGTTTTAATTTTCCACGACTCGTAAACTGATTAAAATAAATGAGTAAATAAGGAAATATGTAGCGTATAACAATATCAAGCATAATTCAACTTAATTTGAACACTGTAGAATTTATTTTTTAAATAATAACTGTTTAATTCACAAATATATTATTGGAATTGATAAGTCCACGGCAAAAGGCCTAATAGTTGACATAAATTCGTCTTTAACCCCTCAGAGCAGGGTATTCCGAATTGTCTTTGCTTATAACTGGGTCTTCCCATCAACCTGAACTTCAATAAATCCCCTAAATGCAGAAATATTTGGTTTTCGCCCGACTTTAGATTTTAAAGTGGATGTATGTGTAGCCATTTCGGTTTAGAGCTACACAAATTACTACCACTGAACTGTTAACTATTTACTTTTAGCTAATAAAGACAAAAACGAGCGACTTAAATGGAATGTGAAGAAGGTATTAAATGAGTTTAATACCAAGTACCATTCCATTTGTTGTGCTGTGGCTGTGAACAACGATGAACAGCAAAATTTGGGCTCATTGTTTTTCTAGTGAAATGCCCGCGCAGTATATTCACTTAATTCACTATGACTTTCACAATAATATTTTATAATTTATCGCATTCATTGTATTTATCGTTTAGCGTTACTGTAAATGCAAAGTGACCGTTCTCCAAAACCTGCTAAAAAGTAAATAAGTGACCGTTCCACGTTTCAGTGCACTTGAAAAAATTGACTATGCTTATAGTAAAGGATGGAAAACGGCCACTTTGCATTTACAGTAACGTTTTTTGTTTGGAATTTGGCGGAAAACACCAAGAATGTTCTATTTTAAATAATTAAAGCCAATTAAACCAAATTACCTAAAACATTCGGGGGACTCCCCTACCAAAGTAAACGAAGGGGCCTTCCTGCAGGACATTTAGAAAATTTGCGTTAGACATTTTTTCTCCAGGACGTTTTTCTCCCGGACATTTTCCTCTCGGATGTTTCCATCCCAGCTCTGTACCGAGAACATTTTGCTCCCAGTTTCAAAATCATATCACGAAAATAAACTGTTCCTTTCCAGAAATTGTATGCAATCGTAGAGATTCTTAACATTAAAACATAGATTGCATACATTTTCTGGAAAGGAACAATTAGTTTATTTTAGTGATCTGATTTTGATACTGGGTGGAAAATGTCCTCAGTACACCCCTGGGAAAAATTCCGGAAGGAAAGTGTCCGTACCCTACAACCTCCACATTTCCCAGAGGGGTCAAAACGTGATATTTTTATCCAATTTTTGGAGGGTCAAAATCAAAGCATTATCATTCATGCCAACTTTTGGCATTTGACTTTAGGAATCAAACGAAAGAAATATCTGTGTGTAGCTTGAAATGTTTGAAGTGTATCGTGAGTGCAGAATCAAAATGGGCCATATACAGTTAAAGTTAGAATTAAAATTGGCAATAAGTCTATAGAAGGCTGAATGAGATAAATGCGTAGAATGTTAATTACGTGTTTTTTAAAAATGCAAAATGCTCAATTTCTTGTTGTTTGAAAAGTGCAAAATTTTCTATTT
The DNA here is from genome assembly GCA_949802685.1 of Dicyrtomina minuta. NCBI lineage: Eukaryota > Metazoa > Arthropoda > Collembola > Symphypleona > Dicyrtomidae > Dicyrtomina > Dicyrtomina minuta. The sequence goes on from CATKUY010000456.1 coordinate 4,118, forward strand.
GCATGTTTTTGAAATGTGCAAAATGTTCTTTTTACATGTTTTTGAAAGGTGTAAATAAAAAAAAATAAAAAATTTTAATTACGTGTTTTTGTTATGATTAAATTTTATATTTGCATGTTTTTTAAAAATCCTAAAGGTTCAATTTACTTGTTGTTTGAAAAGTGCAAAATTTTCTATTTACGTGGTTTTGAAATGTGCAAAAAATGTTCTTTTTACATGTTTTTGAAAAGGTGTAAAATATTCTATATTTACATGCTTTCAAAAAAGTGTAAAATAATCTAACTCAATGTTTTTGAAGACGTGCTAATGCTAATTTTAATTACGCGTTTTTGTAATGTGTACAACGTTTTATTTGCATGTTTTTTTAAAATCCTAAAGGTTCAATTTACTTGTTGAGTGGATGAGGAATTACTATCGAATTTATAAGTCGTGATAGACGGAGAGGGGTGTATAAAAAATTATATAATCCAGAATGCCACGAATGAGGAAATGGTCACGCCTTGAGCCCAATGTAATGGTATTTTAACACAGCATGTAAAAGAAAGCTGGATTTGCGGAAATATTATTTCAGATTGAACGTTTAAATTTGCTACAGGATTTTTTGAAAATGTTTATAGCGTAATTGTAACTAAATGGATGCATAATACTTAAATACATTTTTAGGCCTTCAATTCCCCTCCCAGCCTTGTACCAATATCATTTTCCTCTGTACCAAGAACATTTTCCTCCCAGTTTCAAAATCATATCACGAAAATAAACTAGTGTTCCTTTCCGTAACCATTCGTAAAGATTCTTTGCATAAAAAAATAGATATCATACGTTTTCTGAAAGGAATAGTTTATTTTAGGGATATGATTTTGAAACTGGGATGAAAATATCCTTAGTACAAAGTTGGAAGGAAAATGCTCGGGAGGAATTTTGAGTTTTTATTTCAGATGTAACTCTTTAGGTAATTTTAAAAAGATTAAAAAAGTTCTTTACGAAAATCGGATGAAACTAAGACTTGAAGGAAATGCAGGATGGCAGATGCAGGGTTTTGAAAAATTTTAAATTTTTAACATAAGATTTGAAATTTTGAACTAATATTTTCTATTACACAGTAGTACATACTCCGGGGTCTCCCCTAGAAAAGTGAAACGAGGGGACCTTTTTTCAGGTAAAAGGCATGATAGGGATGTAGATGACGTAATTTTTTGAGGGGGGAAAAGGGGGTGGGTGTCAACTTCAATTAACAGTATGGGTTTAGAGGGAACCCCTCCAGCAGCAACGGAGGTTCAAGGGAAATAATTTCAAGGCGCTTTTAAAAGAAACATTTTGGAAAATATTAAAATTAAATAATTTTTTGGAAATTATTATAGCGAAAAAAAGAAATCAATTTTTATTATTTGCTGAGAAATCTAGGCTTTAGACAAAATAAAGAGCTATTTACTTTTTAAAAAAATTCGGTAGCAAAATAATGAAAAGGCCGATTGGCCAATTTAGAAATGAAATAATATTTGCGTTAGACACTTTTCTGCTGGACATTTTCCTCTCCGACTTTTTCCTCCCAGCTCTGAACCAATATCATTTTCCTCTGTACCAAGAACATTTTCCTCCCAGTTTCAAAATCATATCACGAAAATAAACTAGTGTTCCTTTCCATAACCATTCGTAAAGATTCTTAACACGAAAAAATAGATATCATACGACATAATTTTCTGGAAAGGAAAAGTTTATTTTAATTTTCCTCTCCGACTTTTTCCTCCCAGCTCTGAACCAATATCATTTTCCTCTGTACCAAGAACATTTTCCTCCCAGTTTCAAAATCATATCACGAAAATAAACTAGTGTTCCTTTCCATAACCATTCGTAAAGATTCTTAACACGAAAAAATAGATATCATACGACATAATTTTCTGGAAAGGAAAAAAGTTTATTTTAGGGATATGATTTTGAAACTGGGATGAAAATATCCTAAGTACAAAGTTGGAGGGAAAATGCTCGGGAGGAATTCGTCCTGGAGAAAAATTTCCTACAACCCTCAACATAGCCTGAAACCTCGACACCTGTAATAATCGTAGACCCCCCCCCCCTGGGAAAATCCTGACCCCTGTCCGGCCGAAGGCCGGATAGGGGTCAGGATTTTCCCATTTTTCTACAAAATGCAGGTGCGGATTGGAAAAAATATTTTTGAATAAAATATTTTTCCTTCCTATAAAAAACCTTTCCAGTTTTGCTAGCAGGGTCTAAACCAAGGTACCTACGGATTGGTCTAAAATCTAGCGATGCCCTAGTAAAATGAAAAATGCTTACCTAGGTCCACCAAAAGATCGGAGGGGGTTCAAAGTTTTTCCATTGTTCTACAAAATGTAGGTCTAGACTGGAAAAAAATATTTTTGAATAAAATTTGTTTTTTTACAAATTCCAATTTTTGCTGTTTTGCTACTAGGGTCTAACCCGAGGTACCTACCGATGGGCCTAAAATCTAGCGATGTTCTAGCAAAATGAAATAGGCTTACTGCTTTCTTGGTCAAATAAACGATCAGAGGAGGGTCAGGGTTTTTCCATTTTTCTACAAAATGCAGGTCTAGATTGGAAAACAAATTTTTGAATGAAATGTCTTTTTTCACATATTCCAAAAATTTCAGTTTTTCTAGCAGAGTCGAAACCAAAGTAGATTTATAGAGGGGCCTGGAATCTAGAGATAGAACAACGGAATGCTATGGGATTCACATGCTACAAATTAATGCATAGTGGTACCCTAACAATAGCGCGAATCTTCGATCGCCAGCTTCAGACACTCGTTGCAAAATGAAAACATTCTTACCCAAGTCAGACAAAAGGTTTAAAGTCGGTCAGGATTATTCAATTTCCCAATAAAATGCAGGTTTAGCCAACAAAAAAGTAATGTTAATATAACATTGTATTATAGTTATATTTTTGACATGCTCACCATTAGCATTATCGTACTATCAAAATACGAATTATCGACATAAGATTAAGATAGGAACATGTAAAACAAGCACTACTGAAAATAAAATTTTATATACCTTAATGTATCTCTGTGATGTGCCTAAATTATTCGTAATTTACATGCAAAATCTCGAAACGTGATTTTTGCTTGTAGGTTTATACGTTTCCGTAGGTAAAAAAAACGCGATATAATATACGGTTTTTGACCCCCCTCGGAAAAATAAAAAATCCCGCTGTTTGACCCCCCCCCCCTGGAAAATTTTAGGTTTCAGGCTATGCATAATATAATCTCATTTTTGAAAAAAATGGACTTATCCCGTTTTGCCAAAAAACTCTTCAACTACTGATTGCAAGGAAATGTCGCGACATGTAAACTGTATAGGATGCTCATATTTAATGTATTTGCTTAAATACTTATTTTACTTTTTTTATTTATACTTGGGTACCTATGTATTGGGTAGGTATTGTACAATTTAAATAGTTGCAAATTGGCTACTTAAAATACTGTTTGTGTGTGAATGATGTGCTACGATTACAATCCCGGATTTAGAATTCCCGGATTTTACACAAGATTCGCGATGAACGCTGGCCCATCATTCATGGAAACATCAAATCCAATTCCAGCCACAAGGACCTCTTGTTGTCCCCCAGTCAATCAGATTGAATTGATGCATGGTGACAGTGTAGGAAAATATTTGAAGGATTTTTTAATTTTAAAAAAGATTCAAAGAACTGTCAGTGGATATTCTTTTTGCATGTTTTTGAAAAGGCGTAAAATATTCTATTTACATGCTTTTAAGAAAGTGCAAAATTTTCTATTTACGTGTTTTTGAAATGTGCAAAATGTTTTTTTCACATGTTTTTGAAAGGGTGTAAAATATTCTATTTACATGCTTTTAAAAAAGTGTAAAATATTCTAATTCAATGTTTTTGATGAGGTGTCAAAAATGTTCCATTTACATATTTTTGAAACGTGCAAATTGTTAATACTTTCAGGATCATGGTCATGGTCATGGTTCCTATTACATGCGTGCATTTGGTGACAAAGGTCACATAAATCATGTCACACGGAAGCTTTTTTTCAAAAACTTCAGCTGTTCGGAGCTCAGCCTGACTCAGCTATGAAACCAAGGCCTAGGTCCGGGACTACGATCCTGTTGTGACGTAAACGTTGGCACGCAATGGGAAAACTTTGGGATGGCGGCGATTTCCCAAACTCGTACTTGTCTAGATGACTTCCCTATGCTAACCAGAGTCGGCAGTGGCGAATACACAGGAATTGTTTATGAAGGGGCTAATGGCCTTCTGGTGGGAAGCTTACAATGTTAAGAAGATAGGAGCATTCATCTTGGAAAATGGATGCTCCTATGTTCGCAATGTTAAAAAATTCGCTTCGAGGGGGGGCTAACACTAAAGAACCTTACTATTAGCCCCCCCCCTTGGATCCGCCCTTGCCCAACGATGCAATGCAACTTTGGAAATTCCACTTCTTCGTGTAGATCTCGAGATCACCAGAGTGTGCAGATCCACATTCAAACACTACATCTAACAGCCACACCACATTTCATTTCATTCCAAGGAGCAGACCAACCAAGACCAGGACCAAAAGACTTACACACACTTACAACACAAAACTACCTACATTATCCATGAGATCGAGATGCCTTCACGAAAGCCTTCAAGACTTGAGCTTTATCGTCGATATGGAGCGACGACGGCCCGGCCACAATTCAGTAAAGGCCTCTGTCATTAAATTATACTCTCAAAGACTTTCTCGGGGATTGTGGCGAGAAGAAAGAGGGGAAAAAAATAATGCGCGGAGGAAATAGGAAATGTATTTGTGGAGAGACTGTAAGACACTGGCTGGACAGAATCACTCGTCAAGTCCGCCACTGCCGACTGTGGTTAGCATAGAGAAGTCATCTAGACAAGCACGAGTTGCATTTTGCACATTTCAAAAACACGTAAATAGAAAATTTTGCACTTTCTTAAAAGCATGTAAATAGACTATTTTACACCTTTTCATAAACATGCAAAAAGAATATCCACTCACTATATAGGATATATTATATCCTCAGCTGGAATCTTCGATGAAGCTTGCAAAAATAACGTTATGAAAAAATAGGTCATTTTGACCCCTACCTACCCTTTTTTGGTATGTACGCACATGTAAAAGGTTAGGGCAACTTGACCCCAAGCCCCCCTACAATCTATAACGTTATTTATGCAAGCTTCCTTCTTCTTCTTTACCTTCTGTATACACTTTTGAAACGGAGCCTAAAGTTCCAAAGGCAATTTGCTTTTTTGTGTGAGTTCGCGATCACAGCCTCGCTTTTTTGTCTCAATGTCTCAAAGTCAAATATCCATTTCCAAAAAACCTAAGGTTTTGCATTGGAAGTATTCAAAATTTTATCGTTGAGTCTAACCCCCAATACTGCTTACAAAAAAAATAATCGAAAATATCGAGTCACTTCGGGTTTGCACTATTTAAATGCAGCCTGATTTTTTGAAACGGGTGATTTTTAAATCTGGAGACGAGACCAGGAGGCAGGCTTTACTTACATAGCTTTACAGTTCTCCAACTCCTTACGTAGACATTTTCTAGTATTTCAATATTTTAACGGGGGACATAAAGTATATTGAATTTTCTACGAAACCATGTTTTGAAAAAGTGTAAAATGTTCCTAATATTTGGACAGCACGGCTTTGGAAGCATGGAATGGAATGGAAGGAAGGGACCCACACGTCAGGGAATTGGAATGGAAACATAATAAGTTTGACGTTTAGAATTTTGTACATTTAAAATTGGTCATGTAGCATCATAATAGAAGCATACTCGCTCGAACTCGGCTTACACTAAGAAAAAATCGGTGATTTTGACCCATACCCCACCCCCCGGCAGTTTTCTCATGTCCGCACAAGTAAAAGGGTAGGGCTGCTTAACCCCTACCCTCCAAAATGCAGAACGTTATTTTTGCAAGCTTGTATTTCGAGCCGGAACTTTATTATTAACAACTACTGACAGGGACGTCAGAACCGGGGGGCAGGGGGGACAGAGTGCCGCCCCCCCCCGCCTGAAATTTTGGTAAAATGTAAAGTTTTTATGAAACCGGTACTAGTTGTAGGTTGTAACGAGGCAATAAAATAATAAAGTGTATATAATAAGTAGAGACCAATACTAGTAAGAACAGCAACGACACGCTGTTGAATTGTCATTGAAGACATTAAATGCTACCTTCAAAATTATATACAGCGTGTAAAACTAAAATATATAAAAACATTTTACAGCAGTTTGCAGCATAGTTGCTGCTTAAAAATAAAAAGAATCAATTTGTAGGTATTTGTTGGTATAATTATTTTAGTGACTGTTGTGAACCTCTGAATCAGTCGAAAAAAAACTCCGCTTATAAATCTTTTTTAATTCACTACTCGGTATGCGCAGCATTCACAATTTGGTAAAAAGCATAAAGTAGGTTGGAGTTATTAAAAATAAAATACATTTAAAAATTTATTTGATTGTTCCTTTAATAAATACATAGTTTGTGTGCTGTAGGTGAAGGATCAATCTGTATCCCTCCGTCTTTTGTTAAAAGTGTATCTCTTTCCTCCGTTTTTTTATTTCAAGCACAATCGTTTTTTTCTGCCGAAAAAATGAGCGGTGTCAAGCGATACTGCGTTAATTTGGAGACAACTTTGCTTATTAAAAATTAGAACGGCACAAAGTAGCTTTTAGCATAGAATGGAAGTGTACGGATTTAATTTCTCAATATCTTTCGAAATCATTAAATATTATTTCAAATCAAAACTTGTTTTTTCCTAGCCTGTGACAGTTAAAAGCTGTGTAATAAGATGAATTATTAAGGACTTTTATCTTGAAGTCGTTTGATACTGCAACTAATGTGTCTAATAGTTAAACTAGGTGAACCCTCAATTGAGGGTCGTTCCATAAGTTTTAGAAATTAATGCTGCTAAGACATTTTTCAACGATCTAAAATATTAAAATAATATACATAAGTACGTATGTACATTTTTTAACTAGGGTAGGCCTTTTCAAAATTCCCTAGGAATACGCCTTTAGAAAGGAGGGAAAATTTGGAAGCTATAATATTGTATTATTTTTTGCGCGGGGTTGCTCAAACACAGCATAGGTACGTCCCCTTAACAAAACAAGGGTACTGCACTTACTGCAGCGTATTTAGTGATGAAGTAGTTTTCAATTTGCCCAAGTACCGTATATTCTCTAATAGTACGCCCCGCGCACTATTCAAACTCGAGCTTCGACCCCCCGCGTATAATTAGAGACCCGCGCACTGCCATTTAATAGTGTGTTAAATAGATCCGCGTACAATTCAAACTGAGGCGGCTACACCCCGCTCATTATTAGAGACTCGCGTACTATTAGAGAATATACGGTATGTCAAAAGCCAGAAATGTTTACTTAAATACATTAACGTAGCGTGTATAGGCAATGATGTTCTCTTTAGCCAAATAAGCCATTTTTTGAAGCTTATTGAAGTTTCTGACATCTTTCTGTGCAACGAAATACGCTGATTTTTTCTATCGTGCTCATTTTTTTATATTAAATCTTGCTTTTAAAAACATTTTTCTCAAAAACTCAAAAATAACTTTTCAGAAAAATTCAAAATTTCCGGAAATCCTGAAATAACCTTTTTAAAGCAGGCGTGCTTGGGTGAGTGGTGAGGACTGCAGACTGGAAATGAACTTTTCAGTCTCAGACCTGGCTTCAATCCTCGGCCACTGCTAATCGTTTACGGCTCGGTGTTGTACGGTAAACGTCACTGGATGGTTGAATGAAAGCTAATCTCCTTCGGTGCTCCTTAGTGACCACTACTTACAGTATGGGCCTAGGGAATGGGACTCCTTTACTGTGGAGGAGGAGACTGGGATAGGTGAAAGGGTTCAATAAAATTTGAAATCCTGCGTCTTAAAGCAATGAGTAAAAAGGTTATTTCAGGATTACGTAATTTCTGAAATTTTAGTTTTTCTCAAAATGTCATTTTTGAGTTTTTGAGAAAAAACCTTTCTTTAGTTTTCAATGTTTTTAAAACTAAGATTTAATAAAAACAATGATCACGATAGAAAAAATCAGCGTATTTCGTTGTACATAAAGATGTTACTTCAATGAGCTCCATAAAATGGCTTAGAACTATTTGGCTAAAGAGAACATCATTGCCTACACACGCTACGTTAAAGTATTTAAGTAAACATTTCTGGCTCTTGACATACTTGGGCAAATTGAAAACTACTTCATCACTAAATCCGCTGCAGTAAGTGCAGTACCCCTGTTCACTTAAGGGGGAGTATTATAAAGGCCTCGGCGGCGTTGGTCTCTTTGGGACCGAATCCCTGTCTTATAATAATAATAATAATAAGGGGACGTATGCTGTGTTTGAGCAACCCCGCGCAAATAATAATTAAATATTATGCAAGCTCTACTAGCAAAGGGTGCAGTGTGCTGTTTGCTGTTTGTATTTAAGGTTTTGAATCGCGCGGGTAAAAATAGGTGTAAATTGTGCTAAATTGCAGTGATGGGACCCCTGCCCTATTTTTGATAGTGATCGGGGTAAAGCAAGGCCACTATCGACAATTTTAGAAAATTTTGGATAGGGATAGGACTAGCTATAGTTCTTTATGGCCAGATTTCTTCTAGGGCAGGGATAGCGATAGCTCCGTGCAATGGATTTTTAGGGCAGGGCAAGGGGTGATAATGACCCTATCCAATGCTATAACATTGTGGGCGTGGCTAGGGCAGGGCAGGGGTAAATAGGGCCGCTATCGCCATTTCGGAACTATTTTTGAATAGGGATAGGGATAGCGATAGTTCCAGCTCGGTAAAGAATTGAGTAGGGCAGGGTAGGGCTAGAAAAAAGTTTCACGGAAATACGGCAGGGTAGGGCAGGGCAAGTTTAAACTCCCATCATTGGTTTACATAAAACCATCTAATAACTATGACTAATGAAAATAGTTGTGAAAAAGCACCATACAAATTAAAGAGAAGAACGTTACAATAGATATGCACAATTAAGAATATCCCCGCACTCTTCTCCACAAATTAGGCATGAATATCAGGGTCTTCCTTTTTTCCAGAATTTAGATTACAGTAGTATATTTTATGAGTTCCACATTTTTACCAAAATTTAGGTTGTGGAATTTCAAAAATCCCACAATTTAGCAGTAATGGGAGTTTAAATTTGCCCTGCCCTACCCTGCCCTATTTCCGCAAAACTTTTTTCTAGCCCTACCCTGCCCTACTCAATTCTTTACTGGCAAGCAAACCACTTACTATGTTTCCTCGGGATCTGGAAAAGCATAGCCAGAAACGTTTCCTTGGACCTCAGTATGAACGAAAAGTGTGGTAACTCGAGTGCATTTTGCGCGGTGTTTTAGCAGCAGCCCGCCAAAGTTCAAAAAAACTGAATTTTGCAAACTTTGCCACCCTGTAACTTCTACAGTTTGTGTCTGATTTCAATGAAACTTGCAGCATTGTAATGTTCAGACTTTTATCTAAAAAGTTACCTCTGGAAATTTTGAAATTCGATTTTTTTTTATTTTTTCGAAAAATTAATAAAATGTCCTACTTTTGGGACCCATTTTTTAATTAAGGTTTGGTGATAAAAAATTAAAAAGTCGAATTTCAAAATTTCCAGAAGTTACTTTTTAGATAAAAGTCTGAACATTACAATGCTGCAAGTTTCATTGAAATCAGACGCAAACTGTAGAAGTTACAGGGTGGCAAAGTTTGCAAAATTCAGTTTTTTTGAACTTTGGCGGGCTGCTGCTAAAACACCGCGCAAAATGCACTCGAGTTACCACACTTTTCGTTCATACTGAGGTCCAAGGAAACGTTTCTGGCTATGCTTTTCCAGATCCCGAGGAAAAGGTTTGCTTGTGAGCTTGAACTATCGTTATCCCTATACCTATCCAAAAATAGTTCTAAAACGGCGATAGCGGCCCCATTTACCCCTGCCCTAGCCACGCCCTCAATGTTGTAGCATCGGATAGGGGCACTGTCACCTCCTGCCCTACCTTAAAATCCAATTGCACGGAACTATCGCTATCCCTGTCCTTAAAGAAATCTAGCCGTAAGGAACTATCGCTAGCCCTATCCCTATCCAAAATTTTCTAAAATTGTCGATAGTGGCCCTGCCCTACTAGCCCTACCCCTATCGTTATCGAAAATACGGGGGGGGGGGTCCCATCACTGCTCAGTAGTACTCAGTACTCATATTACTATTCGTATGTAAGAATTTGCATTAAATCATCAACTTAGGTGCCCTTGAAAGTCCTACAGTGAGACGAAAATTTTGAATTTTTGTAACAAGTTGTGAAACATTTTGAATTTTGGGTATTTGTAGAAAATTTGTAGCATTTTAAATATTTTTTAAGATTTCGAGAAAAGTGCAGAAAACGCCTGTATTTTTTTTCAGAGAACAAGATCTCTGTTCTCTGATTTTTTGTGGGTTACCTAGTTGTGGAACTCAAACAAATTCTATATAAAATGTGGGGAATTCTAAATTGTGGGAACTGCACCCTTTATTGCCTACAAGAAATATGCCATCCTTGAGTGGAATTCATTTACTTCCAGGCGTAGTATAAATTATTAACTGCGTCAAGCTTTAGCGATTTTTAGTAATAAGGAATAAAGTATTTGGTACACAAATTTTATGATATAATAATTATGAAATAATAATATAATAAATCAATCTTCGAATTTCCGAATAATATGTAATCGGACCTAATTTGTTAAATCCCTCATGATAGCTAGAGGGAATTTAGTCACATTGTCTCAATGGCTGACAGCGTTGAATCACTGCTACTCCGAATTTTTCTATTGTTGCCCCACCGCAACGCTTGAGAATTGGATTTTGTAAGTCCCTCATTACGGACGGACATGGGGACAAAATTTCGAACTAATAGATCGAAATTTTGTTGAAACCTACATGCAATATTTTCAATTTTTTCAGTAGGTCATACATTTGCCTAGAGATCTCAGAAGAGATATTTGGTATCTTTATTTTCTCCAATTAACAACCAAACACGGGAGGATCTACGTTCCTCATATAATTGAATGGTAATTTTGACTTTCTTTAATTTCAGTTAGTGACTAAAATTAAAATAATTTTTGAGATTTTGCTTCCCAGATCTCTAGATACGACATCAGATGACATGGAAAAAAAGATACATAGTCGTACCTACTTTTTTAATGCCATTACCATTGTCGCAAAAAACAGCATACGCCCCTCAAAAATTAGTTGATGAGTTTTGAAATAGTTTCAAAATTCTTGTGTACCACTTTTATGGCCATATTTCATGAAAATACCCTTTAGTGAAACATAGGAAGGAACCCCAACGTTCACGTTTAGGTAGAGCCTTCATGGAGATCGATGCCTCTAACACGCATGACGTCTTGTCTCAAAAAAGCCACTATTTAGAAAAGGATTTTAATTCAGGTAAGTTTTAAATGCATTTTAAAACGGTCAGATTCACGTAAAAATTCATTTTTAATCGTGTCGTAATTTTAAATAATATAGTAAATTTTAAAATGAGTTCAGGATGATTCCTAGTCGTTGACGTTGTCGTTGTTTACCAGATTTTACTGTTACTTGGACCTGAGCCTAAGATTCCTTATGGTCATCATCATCGCCCCAAGTTGGAATTGGTATCTCATTAAATAAATTCACTTGTTTTAATTTGGAATAAATTGAATTAACGGCACCCAAAATAATATTTTAGTAGAGGTTTTGGAACTTGCGGTTAGTTATATTTTTGGAGTTGGCGATAGGAAAAAAATATGAATTTCCAACGGAATTATTTTACGACTATTGGTGGTAGTGTAAGAATTTTGTATTCCTTTTATTATCAATGCTAATCAACAATTTGCATTATTTTTCATGATGAGCTTATATTGATATTGATGTTCTAACTTTTATAATTTCTTTTCTCATTCAATTGCTGTGGCTGTCGGTGTTATTAGGTGGAAATGTATTTCCTTCAAATCTACACTTAGCCGCAAAATTGATTATACGGCTTATAATTTAATATTTCAACAGCAGAGCTGTGGTCTTTACAAAACACAAACTGCAAGTAAAACAAAAGTCACCCCATACTCAGAAATTTATGAGGAATCTGAAACATGAAACCAAATTTTGATTTCCAAAATATTTAATAGCGTTCAAGGCATGAAAGCAAAAAAAGACAAAAATTTATGTTGCAAAATTGAGTATATATATACATAGGTAGCTATATTGTTTGATTTTCATGCCATTTCGGACTGGTAAGTTTCCAATTGAATTTTTTTTTGCTTGTATATTATTGCTATGCATTTGGAGTAACGTATTTTGAGCTTTCCGATTTTTCAAAATTTTATTATGCTCGTAATGAATTCGGGTAGGATAGAAACTTCTCTTGCTATTCGCAATTTAGTTATTCAGCACCGGCAAGGAGATAAAAATGGTTCCATGTCATTAAGATACAGTGCAAAACCAGTTTACCTATACACCAAGCTACAGTGCAAAGCATAATACAAAATTTCAAGATCACTGAAGGGGTCGATTATACCGGAAACCGGGGTCGGAAGAAAGTCTTGACCAACAGAGAAGAAGCCCTTACTGTGCGAAAGACCAAGGTCAATCCTAAATTAAGTGACCCAACGGCATTAACTGAGATAGAAAATGAAACAGTGAAGCAAGTAAGTCCAAATAAAATCCAAAAAATACTTCACCGATGTGGTCGTGAAGGGTGTACTGCTAAGAAGAAACCTCCGGTAAGTGCAAAAAATCGTCACAATAAAATCGAATTTGCAAAGCGCTATAATATTTTAAAGAACTAATCGTACTGAGTGAGATACTATATTATGGCCAGATGAAAGGCAATATTAGTATTTTTTTATTCATTCGTTGCAAGCTTAAAATTATATCCTTGCAAGTTTCATCTTTGTATTTATTTTAGAGGATCGATGTGCACTGGAGTATTTTTCTTGCCAAAATAATTGATCCTACTGCCGTACGAAAAGTTGGCTTTATGTCAACTTGTGCCGTAGCTGGTTACGCCAGTTAGTTCAAAAATGCGTTGTACGGCAACTCACTAGTGAAGGAGGGGATGCAGTGTGAACACTTCTGTGGCATACGCCAAATTGTTGGTGGAGTGGAGGTAGACTATTGGAGTGCCGTATGTCTTCTGTAAGCGGACCAGCTAGTTCTACAGAAATCGAAATGTCAGTTCAGTGAATTCAGTTAAATCCTTCTTTAGTGGAACCCATCGTTAGGAAATTTCGTAATTATATTTTTTGCTGCGTATATCGTAATAGAATTTCCACTTGCAGCGAAACTTGTGAGAGTCAACACTCTACAAAAGCGAGGCAGACCAACAAATAAATGCAAGTCGTAAACCACTTGATAGACAACAATTTATGTTTTCACTGTGCATTCATGTATCACATTTATATTTTACTTGTAAACATCAATAAACTTAAATAAAACTTTTGTCAATTCATCAATAAATAAAATAATTAAAAGCATAAAATAACTCTACCGCTAATTGATTCTAATGGGCTACCGCCAATAAATGTATGCCTTAATAAACATTCAACCTAATAAACTTTAACATGCACCCCTCCCCCCTACCGCCAGTTTTCATCCAGCTTTTCAGTTTATATACGCCAAGCTCCATCACCTCAACAGTATCGAACGAACTTTTCAAATTCCCTAGCATACACGAATACTCCAATGAAAATAAGCATAGCACAAGCAAATTAATACTTCCACCTTTGACACACTAAAATCTACCGCTCGACTCATTAACGACAGTTTGACTATTACCACCAGCCCCACAATTGCCACCCCTACAACCACCATCCTAGTAGTTGCAAGGCTGGTGGTGAGTGTGGGGTTGGTAGTTGTAGGGTGGTGGCTGTGGGGCTGGTAGTAGTAAGGTTATGATTGTGGTGATTGCAGGGTTGGTAGCGGTTAACTCTGAAAAATAATGCCGTTCATTTAATTAAATATTATTAGATTATTACAATAAAAAATTCCATACTATATTCTATGTTCTATATACTATGTTCTTTTTATTTAGCTTCGTGCAGTTTTTATTACGCACTGTACAGTACTCGTGTTTTTAACTGCACAGTCATAATCAATAAACTATGCCGAATTCTACTTCTCAGAGCATCCGTTCGGTTATTTTTTAAATTATAATTTTATAAATTATTTTAGTTGTTATGGCTTGCTTAAGCTACAAAAAAATTAAAATTCTAAGTTTTGAAAAATCGAGGTTGCTAGAGATTCAGAACTTCCAAAAAAATTAAAAATGTTCTGTGTTTCACCAAGGACAAAAGTGCATATTATTCTATTTACATGCTCCCAAGATATGTATGAATATTTTTGTAGATAGTGGATATTGTTTTTAGCTCAAAATGGAAATGGGTCATTTTGGTTCTTCACACACGATATGTGTTATAGTCATAGACAACAAACTGTCATAAATGAGTCATGGAAAATTGATAACACTCAAGTATGAACATCCGCTAAATCAACTTGGTGATATCTGTAGTGTGGTATATGTATTATTGTAGGTTCTTTTACCTTCCGATATCGTCGAAACATAATCTGTTTCCGTTCGATTGTATCAGTTGAACGGACACGACTATTGAAGATTTTTCATAATAAATTATCAGTTTATATGTATGATAGCATACTAATTTATTAATTTGGTCACTTACATTCTGTTGATATGATGGTAGCGGTGGGGGTGAAGAAACATTATTTTGTTATGGTTTATTACA
>CATKUY010000457.1:0-13563 GCA_949802685.1 Dicyrtomina minuta
GGAATATAATGCAAATTGAAACAGTAAAAATGGGAGATGATTTAAAGGAAAGTGGGGAATCAAACGGAAATTAGGAGGAATTATAAATACAGGAGAGACGTGTATATTTTTAAAGGAAGCCATGTCAACTTTTATTCCGAATTTATTATCGATTTGCAAGAGTAAAGAAATTCAATTTATTTATTATATCTCTACAGATTGAATTAATTCAAATTTTATTTGAATATAGAAGCCATGGAAGTGCAGGGCCGGACAAAAGAATTATTTTTAGGAAGCAATTTGTTTCTATGCAGAAACCACTATTTTGAGTTTATTCATGGTTTTCTTTGGTAAACCAAAATGTTGTATTTGCATGTTTTAGAAAAGTGCAAAATGTTCTTTTTACTTGATTCAGAAAAGTGAAAATGTTGTATTTATGTGTTTTTGCAAAATGAAAAATGTTTCATATGCGTGTTTTTTGAATGTACGCAGAAACTTTAATTTGCATGTTTTGAAAAAGTGGCAAATGTTCTATTTCCATGTTTTTTGAAATGTAAAAATATTTTTAGTTCCATGTTTTTAAAAAGGTCAAAATATTATCTTTACATATTTTTAAAAAGTGCAAAATTTTCTTTTGACTTGGTTCAGAAAAGTGCAAAATGTTCTTTTTACAGGTTTTGAGAAAATTGGAAAATGTTTTATTTCCATGTTTTTGAAATGTGCAAAACAATTTATTTGCAAGTTTTTGAAAAGTCAAACTGCTCTATTTACATATATTTGACCAATGCAAAATGTTCCATCTACATGTTTTGAGACAATTCAGGCAGCAAGGGCTGCCTTTCGTGGCCTTATTATCCGGCCCTGTGGAAGTGACGTCACGGGTAAGATCATTAGAAACTGCTACGTACAAAATAAAGTGAAAGTGAAAATGAAACGTGAAAGTGAAAAGCGGGAGGACTGGTTCTGTGTCTTGGAAAATAAAAATTAAATCCATTTGAGTCGAGTCTCATCACCTCACACAGCTCCACTTCCCTACTAATCTAATTCCGAACAATGGGACTTCCTCGTCGTTATGCACGCCACATGAGTCGAGATAGACGATGCTATGTCCCCTTTTGTCTCTTGACTTTGTTATGCAAGTTTGGCTTTTGGCTCTCAGTTCCGGGAACGTGTCTCATTCCATTACACATCCCAACATTCTCAATTCCCTCCGTCCTTTTCATTACACTCAACTTTTATTTCTACTTTCACTCACCATACGACACTTCCCGAAGCCCACAACCGCCACTCCAGTCATTTCCAAATAATGTCTCCGTTATTCTCCGTCAGGGGTCGTTCATAAATTATGTCCTAGAAATATCACGATTTCTATAACCCCCCACGACTTGAGTTTAACCAAATGACTATCGTTAACATGGGATGTCATAGGTATTGATATGGAAGTACCCTACCTGTGACGTTATTTATGGGCGATCCCTAATGCACATGCCATAATCTTCATTCAACTCTCCCCAAACCATCCAGCTCATCACCTAATCACTTAATGCAAAATCCAAACCCTTTCGTCTCATTGTCTGAGTATCCAACGAAGCGTTGTTTATTTTAGTATTTTGTGAAAATGCACCCGGATTTCTTTTAAACTTTGAATACTGACGATGAGAGGTCTTTTCATGTTCTTGAGTGTGTGTAGGGTATTTTTTAGTTTTTGAGCAGTGTGAAATGTCATATTGACATATTTATTCCCGCAGTGTAAAATGTTCTTTTCACACGGTTTTAGAATCATAATATTTTAATTCTTTTGTAGACAGTGAATTTCGTTTGTAGCTTTAAATGGCCGTTTTGATTCCTCACTGACGATACAAGTCTTTCATGTTAGTTTAGATGCCCCTTGGTGACTCCGCGCCTAAACAAAAACATTGTGTCTTGTGCATACTCATGCATTGACCATGCACTTGAAAAAGATAAGCTGTTTCTTGCATCAGCATTCCTTATTCATTATTGCTCATACAAAACCTAGACTAATTAAATGTGATTACTCATGCCTTCCATCGCAGAGCTTTGATAGCCGGGCAAAGGCCAGCAGTACAAGCTATGGTAATTGAAGATGTAAACGAAGAATAAGAATAGTTGTTAACTATAGGCTTATTGCCTTTTTTATATGTGTGAGGACCGAGAGCTATTCTCCTGTCCTTTTTTTTAAGAAAATGGTTATAGCCATAAGCACTAAACATTTTCTTGAGTGGGTACGTGACCCTTTTCGCTAACACTAGTGTGTAGGACAGCAGGATTGGAGAAGTGCATAGAATGCACTTTACTCTGTGCTGTCGTACTCCTTAGTGTCATGGGCACTGTACCAACTCCCCAGTACACTAACAATATGATACAAACGTGATGAGATTTGATAAATGCAAAATGTTTAATTGTATGTTTCTATAAATTGCAAACATATCTATTTGGGCTCTTTCTAAAAAGTGCAAAGTGTGGTATTTACATGTTTTTGAAAGGTGCAATATGTTCTGATTAAACGTTTTTGAAAGGTGCAAAATATTCTATGTACATGTTTTTGAAAAGTTAAAAATAATTTATTTACATGTTTTTTGAAAACTGTATGATGTTACATTTACATACATGTATTTGAATGGTGCAAAATATTAAATTTACAAGTTTTTAAAAAGTGCAATATGTCTTACTTACATGTTTTTAAGCAGTGTAAAACGTTCTATTTAGATGCTTTTACAGTAGCAACATGACACTTGGAAATTTTTTTATAGGTAGGGAATTTTGTTTGTAGCTATAAACGGATATGACCATTTTGAGTAGTAGGCGATGTACCATTGTGTACACTGGAGGCGTTAAATGTAACTTACGTCACTAATGAATCGTCCCTCGCACACATAATTGCTCTCATCGTCAGTTTGAATCTTGACGTTAGTCCACCAGCGCAGCTCTCCTTACTAATTTACTTAATGGGCGAGAAAGCGTACATTTCCAGTAATATTTGCAATTATTACAAGAATACAAAATAACGGATCATTAATTTTAAAGAGGACGTAACAAAATTTACAAAATGAGAATGCTTACAATTTTTTGAGTTATTTTTCACCATTTATTTCTAAAATCATGTCACGTTCAAGCAGTCAGTTTCGAATTATTTGAACGGGCGCCAAACTTTTAGCTAGAAATGTATTGAAAGCTCCCATTTTCAAAAATGGAGTATACAAAACTGGGAGGGGGGGGGGGACAAAAGCCAGGAGACACCCAGCATAGAAGTGAAATATAAGAAGTAAAAATTAGACTGATCCGCAGCAGATTCCTGGATTGTATCTTGAATTCTTAAGCTTCTTTATTTGGAGGGGTTCGAAATTGAAAAACTTTTCCTGGATTGTTGATTTGGTGAACAAAAAAGAAGCTGATGTAATGTTATTGTTTTAACAAAAATATAACAATAATAGCTAACAATATGATAACAATTTGGTATAGCACTGTTGTACTTACGCTAAACGTAGCCCAAATATAATATTCTGTACGCTTACGCTATACCACAATGTCATTTTTCCAAGTAGGAAGTTACTTAGATGACGTCAAAATAAATCAATTCTTCTTATACAAGGCAAACATACAGTCAGCCGTAATTACCAAAACCCGGTTCCGGTTACCACAGGTGTCCGTCCCAACGAAAATGTTGAATTTCAACTATCAACTATATACCAGATACACACAAATTACATGAATTATATTTGATAGATTTAGCCATTTACATTCGATACAACTAGATTCTTGAATGAGGCAAAAAATTTAAAATTCTCACACTCTCACTGTTTGACTATAATTGGTAACAATAATTTATTGTGAATTTATAATTTTAAACTTTGAACTTGCTGTTTTTCTTGAGGAGATTCTTAAATTACTTCAGGGGAACTTATATATTCCTATCCTTTTCCTACTATAACGTTCCTATCCCCATGCGACGTTGCTATTGTGCTCCTACCATTTTCCGGATGCTACTACCATAGCCTCTAGCCTCTACTACCAAGCTGACGCGCCTGGTTTTAACTCAATTCAAAAAGCACAGTGAAGGTCAGAATTTTCCTACCTTTCCCCAAATTCTCCGTTGTGCTCTTTATTTTCCAACTCTACTCTAAACATCTTGAGGGCCCATATTTCCCTATTCCTCCACAAATTCTCTATTGGTGGCTGTTGTTTTCCTCCCTTCCCTAACATACCTGTTGAAGGTTCGCTTCTTCCTACCCTCCCCCAAAATCCCAGTTGATATTCTTTATTCTCCTAGCCTCCCCCGGAGCCTCCGTTGGCCTCCCCCAAAATTCCCGCTGAAGGTTTTTATTTTAATAAAAAATAATTTAAAAAACTCGAAATTCTTTATATCGTTAATACCTTAGTAAGAGATTATATCTTACTTGTAATGAGCGGAGATGACGGTAGGCGAACTTGTTAAACATTTTAGTTTTATTTTGATCCCACCTCGATTTGAGTTAGAATTTGAACCACTACCGCCGATTAAATTACTCAATGCCCATTGATTGACGAGGAGTGTTTCGAGGTTGTAGCAGGATTCGAGGAGACATCAGATTTTTTGAATTGATGGACGCTGTGAAGGGGGAATCTCCAAATCCTCCACAATCTTGCACTTCCGTAGCCTCCTATCACCAGGACCACCTCTCCTCTATGTACCGACGTCCCAATTCTCGGCCGCTCTGCTGTTCTGGACCTCAGGACCTACTGCTCCTGCTCGCCGTCTGCTCCGCTGAGATGAGCTCCACGTCCTGAGATGATCCACTCGGTCCTTCCAACAGGTCCTAGGACCTCAAGACCGGCCGACTTTCCTACGTCTTCACCTCCCGAGCTTTGGACCTACAGGCCTGCCGACCAACCGGCAGGTAAGAGCTCGAGTTGAGCTCGGTCCAGGTCCTCGGGTCTGGTCCCTGGGTGCTCGCCCTTTGATTTGCTACGGAGCACTCGGTCTGAGGTAAGCTCCGCCTCGGGTCTGGTCCCCGGGTGCTCGCCCTTTGATTTGCTACGGAGCACTCGGTCGGAGGTAAGCTCCTCCGTGTGGTCTGGAGATGCAGTATGCCTCACCCGTATGCAAGTGCTGGTACCTCGCCCTCAGCACCTCCACTCCAAGATGTCAAGCTCACTCGGTCAAGCGATAGAGGATGCGCCTATGGGCAATATGAGACTGGCCCGTCCGACCAGCCACGTCCTTGCACAGCGTCGACCTATGCGGCTCTACCTGACCGGGGCAACTTGGACCCGAATGAACACACACTATGATACAATGTCTTACACAGCCCCCCTAAATGCTGTCGGCCATATGCCAAAGAGTTAGTTCGCACACCGATAATATCTGGGGAAATTACACACTTTAATACCGATTTATTTGTCTCTTTTCTCGGTCTTCCGACCCGTAAAATAGTCAGTTCTTGGTCAGGAAAAATACACACACAATATCCGGTTTACCCGGTACAAATACGTAATATTCACACACTAATAACAATATTATTAACTACTAATTATAACACACTAAAAACCCCAATATGGCTTTACCCAGCCATATTCGAAATACTTTACACTTAATAACTTAAACTCTACAACTGAGGATTTCTCTACTACTTCACGAAACACGCAGTACTTCCACCGTCTTACGTCTCTCATAGAGGATGGCAAAGGAATGAGGATCGTTCTCTCTGCTCATTGTCTCGTGAGCCCTCAACCTAAAGACCGACCCAGATACCCCACTCGCTGGCATCCCTAATCCGATCGGTGATTGGCTATCGTTCCCATATGCGCCTGCCTTCCTCCGATGATTGGCTATTCTTTCTATATGAGCCTACCTCCTGCTCCCCAATCCTCGTCTTCCCGAATGTTCATGGTCGGTCCCTCATCATACGACCACTACTTCACAGCCCTCTGCCTGCTACTATGTCCTGATCGTTATCATGTCGTTTGCTCGTGTACACTGTACCACGGCCCGGATCCTTCTAGATCATACTCTGCTCATCCCGTCTCCACGTGATAGCTTTAGTACTGCCACCACCACTACCAGACCATGCTCGTCATACTCTACTCATCCCGTCTCCACGTGATAGCTTTAGTACTGCCACCACCACTACCAGACCATGCTCGTCCCATCCAATCTCCCCGTGATGGCTTCACCACTACCTACACCTACTTCCCCAACCTGACCTAGATGTCGCCTAAGCCCCTTGTTGCCGGAGCCGATTTCTCTCTCCCAACGCTTCCGCTTCCTTCCCCACACCGAACGCCTTCTCAATCGCAGGATGAAGACTGTTCGGGTGTGGAAAGATTGGCTTGTCGTGGAGGTCATCCAAAAGGAGCGAGTTCCCGCTGTTGTTACCTGGACCATTGCCAACAATCCCGGTTCCGCTTTAATTTTAAAAGTTACATAATTAACCAGAACAGTAATGCTATTTGTGGTTTTATCAGGGCCGGATAATGCGGCCAGCGCAGGCAGCCCCCAGCCCCCGCTGCTTGAATGTTCAAAAAACATTTAAATGGAACATTGAGCACTTTTCAAAAATATTTAAAAACAAAAAGTATTTAGACATTTCAAAAACATACAAATAGTTTTTTTGTACTTTTCGAAAACATGGAAATAAAGCATTTAACACTTCTCTCAAAACATTTAAATAGAGAGTTGAACACTTTTCTGAATCAATTAAAAAGAACATTGCGCACTTTTCTAAAAAACATGTAAATACAACATTTTGCTTTATCCAAGAAAGCCATGAAAAAAATCAAAATATGATGGTTTCTGTATGGGAATAAATTGCTGCTGCCTAAAAGAAATTCCTTCGTCCGGCCCTGGGGTTTATTATGGATAGAATAGAAGCCAGGAATAAAATAATAAAAAAATATTCACCTTGTCAGGGAGCGTGTCCAGGAAGGTTTGATTGGAGGATTCAGGGAACATGATTCGGACGCAGGAGGAGCAGAGGGATGCTTCGGAACAAACTTTCTTTTCCTTAATAAAGCGCCTCCGGTTCCGCTCCCGCTCGTCCTTCCCACCCCCACAACTCTTCCCACAAGACACAATATTCGCCGCGTAGTTGGTGTAGCCCGACGAGTCACTCGACCCCGTCCACCCGTGCACCTTCACCACATTCACGTTCACCCGCACCTTCACCTCCTGCACGTGTCCCAAATGGAGACTGAGGCCCTTGGAGCTGGAGCCCGATTTGGAGTTGGAGCTGGAGCTGAGGTGCTGGACTTCAACTTCCACCACGTCCCCACCCCCAATCCCAGAAGAAGGTGCTCCAGAGCGGAGCCTCCCCCGTCCGTTCGTAAAACTTGCTGTGGACCGGGAGAGTTGAGTCGTTGAGGTGGAGGTGGAACTGGACGCTCTCGTCAATCATGGACTTCCAGTCCGAGTTCAGCTCCCGACACACTTTCCGCTCCTCCAGAGGCTCCACATTCCGGAAAAACGTCTTCAGCATCTCCTCAAATTAACAGGAAATATTAGACAGAATTTTACATTATTAAAAATGCGTTACATTCAATTAAATAATAAAAAACTTACCTGCAACTGGCGCCCTGCTGGCGCTGGCCCTGCCCCCCTTTTTCCCTGTACATCCATCTTGGAGCTGTTTGTATTCAATTGTGTGCATAATATTATTTTTTTGACTATAAACTAATTTGAAAAAAATATAAAAAGGGTCTCTGAGACAACCAGTAAGGGATTGTCCGTAAATGATGTCACTCAAAATGTAACCCCTTTTTTAGGACGCACCCACCCCCATGTCGCTACTTTAGCATTGCGTAAACGGCTATCTTTAACACGGCAAGTGATTATTACCTGACTCGACCCATAAACCCAACCAGCGGCATCATTTATGGACGATCCCTAAGTATAACGATCGATCAGCTCCTGTTCTTTTTTCCCTTCAAAAACAAACGTTTTATAATCTCATTAAGTAGTCAGTCTGACTCCCATATAAGGGGTCATCCGTAGATGACGTCGCGTGCAGGGTGAATAATGTGTCCCTACTTGGATACTGAGCTAAATAGTAATGAGCTCTGTGCTATTAAAAAGACGTATCTACCCGTTTAATTACAGATAACTTGGTTTGCTTTTGTAAATAAATTTAGTAGTAAACATAATTTCTATGTTTTTGTGAAATATTATGAAAAGGGAAGTGGAACTACGTACACAACAAGTTTTGAACGAACACAAGAATGTTTATTTATTTGTCGCAGTGCAACACAAATTACAAAAATTACGATATTTACAAGTGGTAGATGTAGATGAAACAGCAGTATCTTCGTAATCTAAATCTAATGAATGATTGTAGGTTAACAAAGTTATCGAAGCATAATTAATATGGATGCAATATTTGTCACTATAAAATCAACAAAGTTTAATGTTGACTCTCGTTCCATGGTGCGAAATCTGCCCTGCATTATGCCTACACATCTAATTGATTTGATAAGCCTTTTAAAATAAGGCCTATCTCTTGGGGCCAACACAGTGCAGGAAGAAATGGACAATTGGTTTTTTAGGATTTTCATATTTTCAGGAATTTTAAAAGCCTGGTCGTAAAGTACAGCGTACAACGCTATTGCTGTGCAAGCGATTGTAGCAGTAGTAAAACTTACCAGCGGATCTGCTGCGAAATACTTTATTGCGAAGACTGAGCATGCAATTGTTTGTGCAATAAGAACATTTTTTAATGTAAATACAAAACTTTGGTTGCTTATATTGAAATAAATTATGAGGATTTGTGCATTTTGCCATTTTCTGAACGTGCGCCACTCGCACAGTTGCTTTTGTATTTTGTATTGACAATTGTGGGTCCCTGCAAATTGTGCTGGTTTTAGCCACAATTTAGGCTGTGCTGTAAGCTCAGACAATTCACTACGTATGTCTGCCTGAATTTTCATGAAAAAAAGCATTTGGAACACTAGTGTGAACAGTAGTTGACAGCCCCAAAAAGTACAAGTAAAACATTCAAGGCCAAAACAAAAGATAAATGTGGGAGTGCTTTTAAAGGAAGGTGGCAGTGCTGAATAAATTAAACTATTGTATGTGGGATCATCCACAAAAGCTACGAGCATTAAAACTACATCTAAAATAAGAAAATACGGAATGTAAATGGCAATTAACTCCAATTTCCCCATTTTCCATGGATTTCGTTTAACTGCAGAACCAGCAGTCTCTGAAAAATAAATTTTTGGTATTTAATGACTAATTTTGTAATCTAGAATTAACAGTTTGGAACTAGAGCAAATCAAATTTTAAATACAATAAAATAAAATAAATAGCATTGTTTACCTCGAACGAAGAGTTGATTGAAGAGTCCAATAGTGATCTCCGGCCATTGTAGGAATGTAACGTAAGTATTGTATGTAGAGAGGTTGAAGCCCAAGCAGATGACAATTTTCAAAGGAAAATGGCGAAGAACAAAATGTTCTGGATATATGAGGGACTGTGCCATTCTTACATTTAGATAGATTAAATGAAGAGCAGTCAAAATATAGCAGCACCTCCATAGAATCTTTCTAGAAAAGGAATTTTGTTGGGAGATTTTCCCTGTTTTGAAATCCATCTTCATTGGGAAAATATTTAGTGTAGCTAAAAAGCTATATAATTTGAGAGCACCACGAAACTCTTGGTGGGAAAGCATGATTAATTTGACTGGACTCTAGATAAAGAATCTTAAAAACAACAATGTAGCTTTAGTCTGGCTGCTCTGCTTAGATGGAGAATAAATATCGCGTATTACTCACAACAATAACGCTAAAATTATTCTTGTTCAGTAACTCTCTTGCGTAACTATCTTTAACTAACAAAATATTAATGCCCAGTGTTATATATACAATAATAATCAATAATGAGCATAGGTGTTATATCGTGCAGTTGTCCTGAAAACATTTAAATACACCTAGTAATAAGTATGTCATTATCTCACATAATTATAGTTTGGAATAAGCTTTTATTTCTCTAATTATTCCACTTCGGCTATGTTGCAAAATAAAACAAGGTAAAGTGGGTCATCAAAGAATTATTGATAAATAAAGTTAAATAAGTGGCGCTTAAGGTTTGACTAATGACTAATTACGGTGCTTACTACAATATTTCATAATTTTATTCCTTTATTTAGTAGTAGCTGCAAAGTACTTTCATGTGTAAAAATGATAATTGACACGTGCCGAAACAGCTCTGATGAAAAATAGGATTTAATGTTATAAATTTGAAGCAGTTACTTACACAATATGTTTTCCAAAAAAACAAAATTAGAATTGGCGGTATTTAAAGCCAAAGACAAAGGCGAAGCTGGGGAAACTAAAATGAAGGGAAACATAATATTCAAGTCAAAGCTAAAACTGACAACTGAAGCCAGAGCTGACACAGAAATTGAAATCGAATGTGGCGGTAGTTCGGTAGCAGTCAAACTACACATATTGATGATCACATGTTTGTTCCACATGATACAATTTTATTACTACTACGTAT
The DNA here is from genome assembly GCA_949802685.1 of Dicyrtomina minuta. NCBI lineage: Eukaryota > Metazoa > Arthropoda > Collembola > Symphypleona > Dicyrtomidae > Dicyrtomina > Dicyrtomina minuta. The sequence continues at coordinate 10,469 of CATKUY010000457.1, forward strand.
TAATACTTTCAACCTCAACTGTTGACTGTCTTGCATAGCTTGGAACATTCCGCATTTAAAATCTGTCTTTCAAGTTTATTGAGTTTCATGATTATTACTTGTGTATAATTTCGATATCGAGTTTGAATTCTACTTAAAAACACACTAATTAGCGCTAAACTTTCACACACACCACACACACACTTCTTTTATGAGTAGTTGGTAGTTAGTAGTTAGTGTATAGTTACATGTTAAAACAAAGCTGGACTTTTGTCAATTTTCCGTTTCAACAACACAGTTCACAGCTCACAGATTCACACACACAAAACACCAATGCGGATCCTGCTAATTCCAAACGTCGCTTCTTTTGTGATTCTTGTTGAACAATTTCGAATTCGAACATTTGATGGGAAGAATTTAAAAGTTAATTAATTATACTGATGATGCTGTAATATGTAATACTAACTAGTAAGCAGATCACGTAACTACTTACATATTATTTAAATGTGCAACTGTACTAATTAATTCAGGAGGTCAGCAAAAGGTCAGTGACCAAGGGTCAAGTCAATGGGACAGAATTGAGATGCGTCATTTAGTGAGGAAACACACATAAAAGTGCGTAGGTTCAAGATATTTTTTAACAAATATGTTATGCTTATTCCTTCCTATCTACACAATTTAGCAACCTTTGGCAATTCCTAACCAAATTAGACATGCGATATGTCATTTTGAAGCTCTATTAAAATAAATAATATGAAATTTTTTGAAAATCGAAAATTATTTAATTTACTATTTCTTTTAATCATAATTACCTTTAAATGTCCAATTTTGAATTGAAGCTTTCATAATTCGCGCGCAAATCGCAATACATATTGTTCTTCTCCTCATTCTTGTCATTTTGATACATCACTTCTTTATATTTGAAGAGAGTAACCGGTCGAAATTAGACATTTTAGGTTTGGCGGGAAATTCAAATTTTCAATATCCCCTTATTTCTACATGTCTACATAATTTATCTCATTTTTGCATTTCTCAATGACATTTGACATGCAATATATGATTTTGAAGCTCTTAAAAACAAAAAATTTATTTAAATTGCAATTTATTACATTTAATTTTTAAAATTATAATTAACTTTTAAATAGCAATTTTTTAATACCGATTTTAGCATTAAAGAGTAATACCCCATATTATTGTTAATAGTTATTGGTTTTACTGTAAATTGCATGTAATACACACGAATATAATTTTATTAGCATACGAAATCACGATTGACAATAACGACGACTAACTCACTCACTCACTGACGACACGATAACGCTAATTTTTTCTATAGTGTAACCCCTACATAGTAAAAGGGATCGTCCATAAGTGAACTCACGGGCAGGGGCAATAAGTCATAACTAATGACAACTTACATTCAGCGTGTGTGTTGGTTGTAAAAAAACGTAAGGAGAAAGGAGAGATGTAAAACGGTGATAACTGACTTGAAGTCGTTGGACGGGATCGGATGTGGAGAGTCGGTCCGGTGCTAGAAGCTCACTGTACTCCATGTACTCGGAAACTCGTTGAAGGAAAGATAGTGGCTCATTAAACTGAACGGGCATCGTGATCTTGCTCAAATCTTTCCCCATGCAAGTCTTCAGCACGGACCAGATGCTCGTGTCGTTCTTGTGACATTTTGCAGGGAGACGATCTCTGTAAATGAAAATCTAAAGTAACTCAATTGCATTTTGCATTGTTTGCGTACATAGTGAACCTCCCAAGTTTTAAAAAATTCAAATTTTGAAAATTTGCCACGTTGCTACTTCTACAGTTTTCCTTTGATTTTGAAGAAGTTGGATTTTTTCTATTCCATTGACTTGTTTCTAAAAATTAATTGTAGGATTTTGAAAAATTTCTATTTACAAAAATATTTAACATTAAAAGAAACCTATATTATTGAGGCCTTCTTCAAAAAAAATGAAATTTTAAATTTGCTACGAAATTGTTTTTTACAAGTCCAAAATGTTTAATATTTACTTGTTTTTCAAAAGTGCAAAATAGGCTATTTACTCGTTATTTAACAGTGCAAAATGTGCTATTTACTCGTTTTTCAACAGTGCAAAATAAACATGAACATGTTTTTTTGAAAGTGCAAAACACGCTACTTACATCATTTTGAAAGTGCAAAATAAGCTATTTATTAATACTAGTAGTAGTAGTAGCAGTACAATACTTGCTACATAGATTTAATTCTTCTGAAGAATTAAAGAAAATAAATGTGCAACATATGAATAGGGAATACAATATTCAATGTTGTCGTCTTTGAGAAAGGAATTTGAATTCCTCTTGAACTTGAATTCTTATGAATGGGTGTCGCAGACTCCGCGACTAAACAAAAACATTGTGTCTCGTGCATACTCATGTATTGACCATGCACTTGAAAAAGATAAGCTATTTCTTGCATCAGCATTCCTTATTCATTACTGCTTATACAAAACCTAGACTAATTAAATGTGATTACTCATGCCTCACATCGCAGATGACTTACATGTGAAAATACTTTAATTCTTTCCTAACCTACGAAGATGAAACTTACAATATCTATCATCTATATTACTGCTTATGAGTTTATATATATGTATATCTTGTATGTTTTTAAAACACACATATATGACTCCACATACACACAGTATTACTTATAGTATATTTCAATTGCGTGCCACCATTATTTCAGTATTACGTAATTTTAGTTTAAATTATAAGTATACAAATTCATAGGCTTTTGTTAAATGCAGTATGAGCATGAGGAATGATGATGCATGTACATTTTTATATATGAAATTATTTCAAAAGCATGCCTTTGTATTATTTATGTTATGCGAGTATTTAGTTGACGGATTGTTTGTATACAGCAAACTGCATGATGAGCATAAACAACTCACCAACAACTAGTCATTCTTAGGTAATACATATTCTTCTAATTTCTAATACTTCATGAGTAATTTATTATTCTACAATATTCTTGATATTCATATTGTGAAATTCCAATCAGAAGATGTTTTATTTCCATTTAAAAGTAGATTAACTATTTAAAATGACCATGGCCAGCTGGCCAGCTATGTAACCATTGC
>CATKUY010000458.1:0-43188 GCA_949802685.1 Dicyrtomina minuta
AGGAGTAGTGCTACTATTTTGTTCACCTCAATGATTTGTATTTAAAAATCAAATGTGCGGTCTGGAATTGTCCTGGGAAAAACATTACGGTGGGGTAAATGTCCGGGATGAAAGTTTCCATTTACCAGTACAAGCTATTTTTCAATATAGACGCATGTGAAATACTGCTTATAGCTAAAAATTATAACAACAGCCACTGTAATTTATTATGAAATTTTACTGAACGTAAAAAGCGCATAGAGGAGCATCCACAAATGACGTCATTGAAAAGTCCCACTTTTAGGACCCTGGGACCCCATAGCTTAACCATTGCGTAAATGGCAATTTTTACATGGAGTTTGTCACCAGTGCCCAAGTAGACTCATCGACCCAATTAATGACGTCATCTATGCACGATCCCTATCTGCTTTAAATGTGCGCTGGAGTAGTATTATGGGGGTAAAATTTAATGTAAAACTACATTTGTTGACTTTTAATGATACGCTGAAAATCTGGTAAAATTAAAAATTTGGACAGGGGGGACCCTTTGGTGCCTTGATTTTCCCATATGAATTTGCATGTTAAAATTTGAGTTTTGAATTTTGAAGAAAATTTTCAAAATGTCCCGGGCTTTAGTTGCCTAGCAACCAAAAATGCACTCAAGTCTCTATGCTAGTGTTATGACCGTAGAATTGAAGATGAGGATGTGTGTTTGTGTGTGTTGGGACGATGTATGTAGGATACTTAGAGTAAATAGATGTAACCTAAAGTAGTGTAGGTTAGAGTAGGATTAGTATAGTGGGAAGAGTGAGATCTTGCAACTATGTGTGCAGAGTACAGGAGCACAGGGACGTCTCCACCTCCAACGGGAGGCAAGAGTGGATGAGTAGTCTCTTCACTCAGATGAGAAGTCTCTCTGCTCCAGTCTTCATTTCGCTCTTCCTTTGCCAACATCTAAAAATCTTTCTACCAAAAAAAATCTAAAATAAAATCGGGCACTGTTGTAAAAGCCCTAAAAATCCAAATATCTCAAGATGTAAGTGAATGGATGTTATTATTTTTATTTCATAGGACGAGCCCGACGCTCGTCCTGTAGTTAGAATTAATTGTAGAATTATTTAAGTAGTTTTGGAGATGGAGCACGAAGTTCCATTGCAACCGGGTTTAATATGGAAAGCCGTATTAAACCCGAGGACGATCCCACGGTGGATCGTGCATATTCTAGGTATAACAAAATGTTGTTTCTTTGCCAGGTAAGAAAGTATACGAATACTTCCTGGCAAATTGTAAACATCTTAGAAACCTGGTAACCCTCCAAATTTCCAAACAATTAAAGTCAAAGTTTTCGTTTTTTTTTTCAATCTGAGAGAGCATTAGAACTATAGCCCCGTCTAAAAAACAAGGGAATACATACGTGCCCCACCCCACAAGCGCCATTGGACTGAGCCATTAGTGCATCAGGAATTTGTACCACAGTCCTGTATTATCTATATAGCGCTCACATTTGCATTTATTTTCGCAATTTCACCTCTCATTACATTTCTGATTGTCGAATTTAATAAACTTTACAATTACGTTGTAAATCAAAACAGATAATTACGTAACTACACAAATCATCCTAATCTCTCTCTCTTACTGACAGTGATCCTTCTGTATACTTGCATTGTGGTTTAAATATTTCATATTTTATCCGCGAGAAATAAATCCCGTTTATGTGACAGAATTTGAAATTATTACTAACAAAAGACGTCACCTGTAGGGTAGTATTAGGTACATAGTACTTAATGAGTGGCAGTTTAAAAATCAGCTGTTGATTACATTTTCAAATTACAAGTGTAAATGGAGACTACAATTATTTTGGAGCTATTTAAAAATACAACAGGTTCAATATTATAATTATCTAATTAGTATTAAACTTATTATCCTTTTATGTAGATAGAACGTTCATTATACATGAATAATTATGATAATTAACGTATGATTATTATTACTGGCATAGGATTCGAGTTTACACTTGGATACACCATCGCTGACAGTAATTACCGGGAATTATTCACAGCACCAGTCTAGTATACTAGACCATAATTAATTTCAAAATTCAATTCAAGAGTATTAATTGGCGAATTATAAAATCATATCACATATTAATGTGCAGTGTATAAATCAGTTCAATTTTGATGTCACACAGTTGTAGGATAATATTGCAATTGATACACCCACGTAATTATACAGAGTGAATAATCAACATTTTATGTTTACATTGTGTAAATCGGCAATAGACAAAGACTGCACATTTATTTAATAATAATCAGTGAAAGTACCAAAAAAATATTATATCTCTAATTAATTGGGTCATGTGTTCCGTTCCGAATTGGACCCCACGAAGTGCATATATGTCAGTCAAATATATGTAAGGGCTGATAAATGATAAAGAAGTGAAATAAATCACCATCCTTTTGTGTGAAATCAGTGCTATTTTGTAGCTATGTTGATGGTCCGATGCATGGTTAATACTTTTGTAGGTACAAAATACTACTGACAACTGATGATTTATAGCTGTGAAACGGCTATATCATATTTCCTTAAATATTTCCTTATACTGAAAATTAGCATGTGCTCCATGTTAAGTTACAATTGCTCAGTGATTTAATCTAAAATAGTGGTAATATACAACAGTTTGTTGTTTGTGTGATTTCTTCATTGTCCTTCGTCACTATTTTTCCTATTTAAATACTCAATTATAATTAATTTACGGAGAGTGAGAGCTGACTAATAGTTACTTAGTTAGTAGTAATTATTGTACTAATAGTGTCTTAAACAAAGACAAAAGAAGTTAGCAGACACAAGACAGACAGAGAAAATGGAATTTGGAATTGTCAGTTGTCATGACATTAGTTATGACAGTTAAATGTTGAAGAATGTTAAAATTAATACAAATCGACACTATAATCGTGACATTGTTTGAAAGATTGGGAAATTGGTGATTATGATTAAATTAATTGAAGGCATAGTTATGCACAACTCATAAAGTACTTGTTGAACTTATATACTTACAACTACAACATAATTATAACTAAGCAAATATGAAAGAGAAAAGGGACGAAGACAGACAGAGAACCTGATTGCTGATATTTTATTCAATGTCCTCAACATTCAATGCTTTTAATTCATAATTCATAAGTTAAAGCGCACAGTTTAAAGAAATATGTAAAGTACAATGTTAATTACACGACTACCAACTACTAAACTGCACAGTCAGTAAAACAATAACGTGAGAAATTTAAAACAAGTTATGCTCGCCGTTTGTCGAACAGTATGCAGTAAAACTAAAATTAATTCCATAAAAAAAAAATGTACTCTCAGAGTCTAAGGCATTCAAATAAATACCCAACCGCACTACAAGATAATAATTTATTTAACCACAATTATTGAGAATTTAACATGGTACCGTTTAACAATAACATTTATCAGTAACTAACGATGGATAACAATTTAATTAAAATCAACGAACTCGTTGTGTTTGATTGTTGGGTCGTATAAGCGAGATAGCTCGCCAGTAGTCGAAATCAAGCAACGTTGTCAATCGTCAAGAGCCAATATTAGCGTGTAATTACTTATTATGTTGTCTGTAATTCATAATCAACTACTTAACAACATAGGCCTTTCATAATCATTCACAGTTAAGTTCAAGTGAATTTATAAATCGAATGTCAAGTCCATTACCTCAGCACAGTGTCCATAGTATCACTGTCAACTATGTAATAGCGTTTAAATCAATTATAGCCTGCATGAGAAAGCCAACTCCAATATTGAATATTAACATCGAACACCGGTTCCGTCGGCGGCTTGATTGTATCCTGATGTATCCAACGTACAACTTATTGTTTACATTGAAATCACATTGAACGTAAATATTTACATTTGGCAGTTGTTCCAGTTTTGATTGATGTCATAAAATTATTAAACATTATACGATTAATGTTAAAAAAGAATTTTTTGTTCGCCGTTTTTTTTGTTGGGTATTTTGATTGCTAGATTTCGGGGTTTACTAAACGAATAACACGATTGCAAAACTAAAAAGAGTGGAGACTACGGGCCATTCCGAGAATTATGTCGATGTTGATGAAATAATGCAGTGGTTCGAGTACAAATGTTGACAGTTAAAGGTTAAAACGTTCAAAGTAATTCCGAGTAAAGCCAAACTGTCAGCTTATAGAATTTTGACATCATTTCCTCCCATCAGTCGGTATTTTCTATGATGACTATGCTGATGATTGACATCGGCATCGGCGGATTTGACCCAACTGCATTCAACAAAAATCAGTGAGTCAATAAATCACAAACAATGAAATATAATAACAGTAAAAATCGAAGTGCAGTTTAAAAAGAAAGGTACTAAAGTAAACTCAAGATAACCAATGTATAACTATACATTCTAACAGTTAGCGCCTTCAAGTTAATGGATTAAAAGTCTGATTACAATTTATAAGTAAAGCGCATTTTATATAAATAAAATTATATTGCCTAAAAATAAATGAAACGTACGTGTCAGTATTTATATTCAGTATATGTCAACAGTAAAATTTAGTACCTTCAGTGCTCAACGATACATAATAGCTACTCAACTATTTTAAAATATCTATTCTTCGTTACCTAAATTAATTCTATTAAAAACTTCTGTGATTATGGAAATAAAAATTTTAATTCAGAATCGGCCAAATAACTTTAAGATTACAATGCACACGAACCATATGGGCTTAAAACACAAAGCTGAACTATATAGTAAACTGAAAAAAAAACAAAACTACTAATTGATTAGTAATTACACAAAAATTTATCACGCCAATTAAGTAAAGGATATTTCGCCGATGCTACTACCATTATAGAATGTCATCATTCATTCTGTAAAAGCTGCATCGTGAAACACCTGGAGAAAAGCGAGTACTGCCCAGTTTGTGATGTACAACTTCATTCTACTGAGCCCGTGTTCAGCACCCGGTCGGATCAGAGGCTGCGGAAACATTTTGAATGAACTGGTAAATTACTTAAATGTTGTCATTTAGAACTTGCGAACCACTTGGCACGAATTTCGTTGGAGCAGTACTGCCGTGGTTGCATCATTTAGTAAATCTTTGGTGGTGAGGCAGCTGCTTGAGAATATTGGAATTAATTCTAGAATAATTGCAACAACTTAAATTTAGGCGCATAAAAAAAATTTTGGATTAGTTTCCTGCCCATCACCATCTTTACATTAAATACATTTAATATTTCATTGGTATAATATTATTAGATTATCCTTTTTCACATCGTCTTTCAAGAACCACAATGACCGATATCCAATTTAAGCCAGAATCAAAATCTGATAAACATGAGTGAAATATTAATTAGGAGCTTTTGATAGACGTAAGATGTTCCAATTTCATGTTTTGAAAAGTAAAATGTTGTATTTAGGTAGGTATTTGAGAAAAGTGTAAGATTCTATTCACATGCTTTCAGGACATGTTTGAATATTTGTGTCGATAGTTAATATTTTTTTTTTTATATATAGCTAAAAATGGAGATAGGTCATATTGGCTGTTCACATACGATATTACATATTATGTTAATTCATTATTAGTAAATAAATTACGTCAACCTCGAAACTTACATTTTCACACAGTCGAATTGCCTCTTCATTACAAATCAGTAAATCGTGTAGTTATTCAGAATCAACGTCTCTTGTAAGATTCCCCTCGATTGTTTTCATCCTGCACTGTCAGAAATCCATAAGAAATATTACGTTATACTGGGTTAAATAAAACATAAAATAAAGTAAAACGTCACGTATTCATGCACCTACTTCAGATCACGTCATTGAAGTTACACTTTGAAAACGTGAATGATTTTACTGCGAAAACCGTACAATCTTCACTGAGTTTCACGTACATCCGTTAACAAATGCAACGTAAATGACTACTTGAATTTGTTTAGACGATTTAACTCTGTCTCATGAAGGAGATACGTGCGGGTTAGTAATGATCTTTACAATAAGACCAGTAAAGTTAATGCAATGCAACGTAAAATATAATTCGTTTTCTAGGAATATGAAACTATTTCATGACAAGGAGAAAATTAATTTTGAAGCACAACTCCAGTAGGATAATAATAATCCAGTTATAAATACTTTATTTAGCAAAATATAAATATTGTATCAATTGCATAATTCGATGCAAATTAAGTAAACATAATATGTACTTTAAGATTTCATACCATCCATACTCGATACTTGGTCGTATTATTTAATGAAAGATGATAGTGCTTTAAAACTTCGATAATTGCAATTAGGAAATACGGTAACATTGCTTGCTTCTGTCGAGAAAGTGTTGAGTTGATTTTCCATGTTGTTCAGCGATGCAAGCTCTGAGCTTCGAGCTTCAAACTTGTTTAAAAATAACTTTCGGTGCCCGATTGGCTTAATAACATCCTCCAGTTCTTTTGAAATTAACTCTTTGATCAGCTTGTCCGTTAAATAGTTACCTGAGATGTAAATGCAGAGAAAATGTGATTTAATTTACAAAATTAGCAATATTAAATTAAGCTTAAATTGCAAGACGGAACACAGGTAGAATAAATGCATCTAATTATTCATAATGCTCATACATTGATACACGGTTAACCTTGTTTAATTAGAAGTTACTTAACTATACCCAAAATCCTAATATGTTACTACTGAATACATAAGAGACGACAAAGTATTGGACGGCACATTATTTCAGATTTTTCAAGTTATTTTAACTTACTTGTGAAAAATTCAAAATACTGCAGCAGGCATAGCTCATCCAGTTCCAGTACAGCCTTAACTAAAGACAATTCTTCGTGTCCTTCCAATATATTAGAAACTAGAGTACAGATAATGAAAACAGATAATATAAAATTGCTGGAGAGTACACACCAACTATTGACTATATAAACACATACGAGAACATACTTTGCATTGAAAATTCTATTTTTTGAGTGTGACATTGCAAAATCTGATATATAATAAAATTATGTACTACACAACAACAATAGGTACATTAAAATTAGCTTACTTGATATTGATTTCCAATTTCAACCTTCAAGCTGTAAAATTCTGGAAATTAAAGTTGCGGATTTTCAGCTCCCACTTGTTCAGTAGGCGCTGACCATGAATACAGAAAGAACTGACTTCCAATGTCTCGCTTGCCTTCGACTGTGTCGTGACAGAGACTTTATTGTTAGTTGCATTCATGGGAGTCCAATTGTCCGGATTCTGTCCGGAAAAGACTATTTGTCCGGATTTCATCCGCAATATAATTTATCAGGATAACAGCTTGGTTAGGTCTAGCGGCAAAAACTATCAGACTTGAAAATTTCAAAAAAAAGTAGGGTTGACGTACTTGGAGAAATTTGGGCCGGACAGAAAAGTCAATCTTGTAGAGTCTGTAATTTGAGTTTGAATGCGTCGATTTTCAAACTAGTGGTACCAATCGAAAGAGCTTGGTTAGGTCTAGCGGCAAAAACTATCAGACTTGAAAATTTCAAAAAAAAGTAGGGTTGACGTACTTGGAGAAATTTGGGCCGGACAGAAAAGTCAATCTTGTAGAGTCTGTAATTTGAGTTTGAATGCGTCGATTTTCAAACTAGTGGTACCAATCGAAAGAGCTTGGTTAGGTCTAGCGGCAAAAACTATCAGACTTGAAAATTTCAAAAAAAAGTAGGGTTGACGTACTTGGAGAAATTTGGGCCGGACAGAAAAGTCAATCTTGTAGAGTCTGTAATTTGAGTTTGAATGCGTTGATTTTCAAACTAGTGGTACCAATCGAAAGAGCTTGGTTAGGTCTAGCGGCAAAAACTATCAGACTTAAAAATTTCAAAAAAAGTAGGGTTGACGTACTTGGAGAAATTTGGGCCGGACAGAAAAGTCAATCTTGTAGAGTCTGTAATTTGAGTTTGAATGCGTCGATTTTCAAACTAGTGGTACCAATCGAAAGAGCTTGGTTAGGTCTAGCGGCAAAAACTATCAGACTTGAAAATTTCAAAAAAAAGTAGGGTTGACGTACTTGGAGAAATTTGGGCCGGACAGAAAAGTCAATCTTGTAGAGTCTGTAATTTGAGTTTGAATGCGTCGATTTTCAAACTAGTGGTACCAATCGAAAGAGCTTGGTTAGGTCTAGCGGCAAAAACTATCAGACTTGAAAATTTCAAAAAAAAGTAGGGTTGACGTACTTGGAGAAATTTGGGCCGGACAGAAAAGTCAATCTTGTAGAGTCTGTAATTTGAGTTTGAATGCGTCGATTTTCAAACTAGTGGTACCAATCGAAAGAGCTTGGTTAGGTCTAGCGGCAAAAACTATCAGACTTGAAAATTTCAAAAAAAGTAGGGTTGACGTACTTGGAGAAATTTGGGCCGGACAGAAAAGTCAATCTTGTAGAGTCTGTAATTTGAGTTTGAATGCGTCGATTTTCAAACTAGTGGTACCAATCGAAAGAGCTTGGTTAGGTCTAGCGGCAAAAACTATCAGACTTGAAAATTTCAAAAAAAGTAGGGTTGACGTACTTGGAGAAATTTGGGCCGGACAGAAAAGTCAATCTTGTAGAGTCTGTAATTTGAGTTTGAATGCGTCGATTTTCAAACTAGTGGTACCAATCAAAAGAGCTTGGTTAGGTCTAGCGGCAAAAACTATCAGACTTGAAAATTTCAAAAAAAAGTAGGGTTGACGTACTTGGAGAAATTTGGGCCGGACAGAAAAGTCAATCTTGTAGAGTCTGTAATTTGAGTTTGAATGCGTCGATTTTCAAACTAGTGGTACCAATCGAAAGAGCTTGGTTAGGTCTAGCGGCAAAAACTATCAGACTTGAAAATTTCAAAAAAAAGTAGGGTTGACGTACTTGGAGAAATTTGGGCCGGACAGAAAAGTCAATCTTGTAGAGTCTGTAATTTGAGTTTGAATGCGTCGATTTTCAAACTAGTGGTACCAATCGAAAGAGCTTGGTTAGGTCTAGCGGCAAAAACTATCAGACTTGAAAATTTCAAAAAAAAGTAGGGTTGACGTACTTGGAGAAATTTGGGCCGGACAGAAAAGTCAATCTTGTAGAGTCTGTAATTTGAGTTTGAATGCGTCGATTTTCAAACTAGTGGTACCAATCGAAAGAGCTTGGTTAGGTCTAGCGGCAAAAACTATCAGACTTGAAAATTTCAAAAAAAAGTAGGGTTGACGTACTTGGAGAAATTTGGGCCGGACAGAAAAGTCAATCTTGTAGAGTCTGTAATTTGAGTTTGAATGCGTCGATTTTCAAACTAGTGGTACCAATCGAAAGAGCTTGGTTAGGTCTAGCGGCAAAAACTATCAGACTTGAAAATTTCAAAAAAAAGTAGGGTTGACGTACTTGGAGAAATTTGGGCCGGACAGAAAAGTCAATCTTGTAGAGTCTGTAATTTGAGTTTGAATGCGTCGATTTTCAAACTAGTGGTACCAATCGAAAGAGCTTGGTTAGGTCTAGCGGCAAAAACTATCAGACTTGAAAATTTCAAAAAAAAGTAGGGTTGACGTACTTGGAGAAATTTGGGCCGGACAGAAAAGTCAATCTTGTAGAGTCTGTAATTTGAGTTTGAATGCGTCGATTTTCAAACTAGTGGTACCAATCGAAAGAGCTTGGTTAGGTCTAGCGGCAAAAACTATCAGACTTGAAAATTTCAAATAAAAGTAGGGTTGACGTACTTGGAGAAATTTGGGCCGGACAGAAAAGTCAATCTTGTAGAGTCTGTAATTTGAGTTTGAATGCGTCGATTTTCAAACTAGTGGTACCAATCGAAAGAGCTTGGTTAGGTCTAGCGGCAAAATTTATCAGACTTAAAAATTTCAAAAAAAGTAGGGTTGACGTACTTGGAGAAATTTGGGCCGGACAGAAAAGTCAATCTTGTAGAGTCTGTAATTTGAGTTTGAATGCGTCGATTTTTAAACTAGTGGTACCAATCAAAAGAGCTTGGTTAGGTCTAGCGGCAAAAACTATCAGACTTGAAAATTTCAAAAAAAAGTAGGGTTGACGTACTTGGAGAAATTTGGGCCGGACAGAAAAGTCAATCTTGTAGAGTCTGTAATTTGAGTTTGAATGCGTCGATTTTCAAACTAGTGGTACCAATCGAAAGAGCTTGGTTAGGTCTAGCGGCAAAAACTATCAGACTTGAAAATTTCAAAAAAAGTAGGGTTGACGTACTTGGAGAAATTTGGGCCGGACAGAAAAGTCAATCTTGTAGAGTCTGTAATTTGAGTTTGAATGCGTCGATTTTCAAACTAGTGGTACCAATCGAAAGAGCTTGGTTAGGTCTAGCGGCAAAAACTATCAGACTTGAAAATTTCAAAAAAAAGTAGGGTTGACGTACTTGGAGAAATTTGGGCCGGACAGAAAAGTCAATCTTGTAGAGTCTGTAATTTGAGTTTGAATGCGTCGATTTTCAAACTAGTGGTACCAATCGAAAGAGCTTGGTTAGGTCTAGCGGCAAAAACTATCAGACTTGAAAATTTCAAAAAAAAGTAGGGTTGACGTACTTGGAGAAATTTGGGCCGGACAGAAAAGTCAATCTTGTAGAGTCTGTAATTTGAGTTTGAATGCGTCGATTTTCAAACTAGTGGTACCAATCGAAAGAGCTTGGTTAGGTCTAGCGGCAAAAACTATCAGACTTGAAAATTTCAAAAAAAAGTAGGGTTGACGTACTTGGAGAAATTTGGGCCGGACAGAAAAGTCAATCTTGTAGAGTCTGTAATTTGAGTTTGAATGCGTCGATTTTCAAACTAGTGGTACCAATCGAAAGAGCTTGGTTAGGTCTAGCGGCAAAAGTTATCAGACTTGAAAATTTCAAAAAAAAGTAGGGTTGACGTACTTGGAGAAATTTGGGCCGGACAGAAAAGTCAATCTTGTAGAGTCTGTAATTTGAGTTTGAATGCGTCGATTTTCAAACTAGTGGTACCAATCGAAAGAGCTTGGTTAGGTCTAGCGGCAAAAACTATCAGACTTGAAAATTTCAAAAAAAGTAGGGTTGACGTACTTGGAGAACGCTACTCGGGTTCCTTCTTCCGTTTTCCCTTCCCGTGTTTTCCTGGCCTGGTACTTCCTGGTTCCTTTCTGTCCTCCTTTCTTCATGTTGCCCTTCAACTTACCACTTTACTTACGAAAATTATAAATAATATTAAATAATAATTCAATATAATAATTATAAATAAAATTAGCTTTTAGGTAAAAATAATAATAGAAAACACTTCTTAATCACTATATTTTATGCAAAAATATCGATTTTGATTGGCAGCATTAAAAGGCACGTCTTAACTCAATGGCAATCGAAAATCGACAAGCACGTTGAAATTCAAACATCCCGGTGGAGGCCAAGGATTTGTAGGTTAGTTTTAAGGGTACTCATTCATTCATTAAGCTCTCAGCCACAGCCACGGCAGCCTCAGTCTCAGCCCATGAGCCCAGTACATTGCCCTTGGAGATACATCCTGCTGCTCTAATCCTGATAAATAGTCTATACGGATGAAATCCGGACAAATAGTCCTTTCCGGACAGAATCCGGACAATTGGACTTCCATGTTGCATTCGTTGGCGGTTATTTTTTTACGTTAATTGACATGTGTACGCTTTCTTATATCAAATAAAGAATTTACGATATGTATTTAACTCATCACTATTTACAATGTACGTTACGGGTGACTTTATGAGTAACTGATGTTAAAGTAATCTGTTATTAAGTAATTTTTTTACTTGGAAAGTTTTACGTAAGTGCAGTTTTACATTTAGTTCTGACAAGTGTGTAGACTGTGGCTAAACACTAAAATAACGCTCATAGGAGTCAAGTTATCAGTAATCGGCTCACGTGTAACAAAATCATCAGACTAGCAGTCCCCAAGTCATACGTTACTAACAATACCATTCAGTATGATTTCTCCATCACGAGCCGGCAGTAGATGATGAACCAATAGTGCATTCGTGGTAGTTACTAGTATTCTCTCCCGTAGGTAGGACTGCATTCAATATCGGGTATGCATGTAAACAATTATTTAATGACAATAGTTATACGGGCATTGTTGTCACGTTCTAACCTCACCAAATTAATCAGTAGATAGTTCCATTCCGAAACAACTTTATGAGTAACTATTTTAATTGTTGATTTAACCAATTCATAAAATATATTAATTCATAAGTTAATCCGCCACGGAGCAACTCTATAGGGGATTTCGTTTTCACAATAGAGCATGTCCATTTCCAAATTAGGTGTCAACAAAACAAACACTTCATTTCACAATCCAATGGAAGACAATACGCTTATGTGAAGTCCACTGTCCTATGACCGCTGTCTTCTTGCTCGCTTCCCGCTGTTCTCCGTCCGCCGTCTTCCGCACGCTGTTCGGCGTCTACCGTTCATTATCCGCAGTTTACTGATTGCCGTCTGATATTCAATGTTCACTGTGATACGACTACAACCTTCTATACGCCGTCCGCTGTCCCACTGCCACTGAATGCTGTCTACCATCTCATCAGCTCTGTTTACTATTTCGCAGCCGTTGCCTTTAGTAGGTTGTTAGTTGCTTGTCGTCTGTTTTCACATAAGCGCTAAACGCTAACTACCAATCTAAGCCTTCCGTACGTTATCCGCTGTCCCGCATGTATGCCCAATAACCATCAGACACTGCCTTCTGTATGCTGTCCGCCTTCACCACCTGCAGTTCACACTTAACAGCCCTGTGTCCGCTGTCCACCACCCGCAGTTCGTCTTCCGCTATCCTGTGCCCGCTGGCCATCACCTACAGTTCGCCATTCAATATCCCGTGTTCGCTTTCCACAACCAACAGTTCGCCTACCATTGTCCTATGACCGCAGTCTTCCGAATACTGTTCGGCTTCTACCGCCCGTCATAGCTTATGTAGTTAGCCGTCAGATATCCGATGTTAATTGTTCTTCGACTACAGTCTTTGTATGCAGCCCGCTGTCGACTTCTGCCATTTGCAGTCCATTGTCTGCTGGCAACAGTCTCATTCGTTGTGTCTACGGTCCATCAACCATTATCTCCTATACGTTTTCGCTGCCTGCTATCCGCTGTCCACTTACCACCAATCGTCGTCTTTTGAACGCTATTCACTGCACGACGCCTGCAGTCCGCAGGCAATCGTCTGCTATCCGCTGTCCCATATGCGATGCATACTAAACTACTGATTACTGTCATCTGTACGCTGTCCGCTGTTCACTAACAACAGGTTGACTTCCACTGTTCTGTGTCCGCTGTCTTCCGCACGATGTCTGGTGCTCACCGTTCGTTGTCCACCTTCAAGACATCCACTGTCCACGGTCCACTGCCTAAATAACCGCTGTCCTTGCTCGCCTTCGACTGCCTGTTGTTTACTCTCGAATGTTAGCTGTAACTCTGTTAAGACTTAATTTATAATTATTTAATATGCATGTTGCTCAAACAACACAGAATTGTAAGCAGACTATGTATTTCATCAATAACAACGTATCTCTGTCATCTGAACTCTCTATAAAGGCTGGTCTCTTAAAATATAGATAACGATCGCAATACAGTTATACCCACAGAATAGCCTTCTGCTACTAAATAATATTTAGAAGTCCCAACCTAAACAAAAAAACACATAAATATTAATTAAGTTCAAAGTATACTGCGCATGTTTTATTATCAGTAGACTAGGACTACGAAGATCCGAAACATTATTTAAAATTGCAAATGATATAAGTATGAACAATATAGGAAACAAAGATTTACTATAGAACCAAACACCTTTTACTACAATTACCATAAGCGCACTTACCAAAAACAATGCCAAAACATTTACATCCGAAGTTAATCTTCCATAATTACTAATTACAGAAACCGGACATTAGACAATTAGTAACTAACTATTGATACTTAATCTCAAAAGGCGATGACAACAGCCATACCTATAAAACATCACAGAATCAAATAAATTGACTTTTCTCATTTGAGCTCATGGTCTCCAATACTAATTAACTATAGAATCTGCATATTGATAGTACTCTAAAACAAAATACATTATATTATTTAGAAATTAGTCCAAAACGTAACAAACCTAGTAAACAACGTAGATGAATAATTATGTTTTAATGTTTGATTATTTCAGGGCTACAGAAGAGGATTACTGTCAATAACGAAAAAGGCATAACGACTCACGCATATTGGAATCTTGAGTAAAACGTGAGTCCTCAAATTTCATTATTGCCTTGTCTATACACATTAAGAGAGAGAGAGCATACATCACACTCAATACATTTACACAATACCAGACACCAACACAATCCAATTTCCCTTTCATACATATTACAGATACGATTTTACTTACGAAACAAGCTCGAGATATTAACAAGACACACATAATCTTTTTAATGCAAAACAATATAATAATTACTAAAAACGATTTTGAAATAATAACCTAAGTCGAATCAACGCATGATTCAATGAAAGATTGTAAAAATGAACGAAAACTTTGACTTTGATAATACGCTTACATTAACCCTGCAAGGCGGTTAAACCGTCCTATCCCCTTTTATCATAGCTGAAACCATTAAGATCCCGATACCCTGATGACAAATCCTGCGGATGTGATACCCTATTGAAAACAGAAACAATCCATATGAAGCCTAGACTGCTCAATGGACCAGATCAATCAATCATCATCACAGATGTACCTTACAAAACATAGTAGATACTAAGGCTACAACAACTGAAGACCCCTAGTCGTTTACTAAATAATTGATTACAAACCTGGGACGCTGGGCAATCAATTACAGTAGCTAGTCAACAAAGAAGATTAATGATAAGTAACGACACCTTAAAATTAACATGTGCCGCCCACTAAGGAGAGAGAGCTACATAAAGAATTGGAACGACTCTGGTACGTTCAGAATACATAAAGAATTGGAACGACTCTGGTACTTTCAGAATACATAAAGAATTGGAACAACTCTGGTACGTTCAGAATACATAAAGAATTGGAACGACTCTGGTATGTTCTAAATACACAAAAAAAATTAACACGACTCTGGTAGGGTTTAAATTAACCATACAACGAAATGCAATTGATACGAAGTTAGAAGACTCACAAGAAGACGAAATGAAGGTAGGTTAAGAGATATGATAGGAAATAATAGAAATGACGAGATGCAAAAAAAGTATTAAAAATAAGCAAACCAAATGTAAATGAGACAAATCAGAAACAGGAAGAGCGTCAATCAAGACGTAATACAGAACCGAAGGATCAAGATATCAAAATAGAGATAGATTATAAATCAATAATATTATTGAAGTCATAGGCACAACTGACGACATAACAGAGATAACAAGAATGTAAAGGATTAAACACAAATTTATTGTCAGTATGAATAAAGCAAATGAGAAGCAAAATGCGGTAACACATATAAAGAATTAGTAGGATTAAAAGAGATATAAAGACTAAATAAATATTTTCTACTCCAGTGGGCACCAAGACTTCGGAAGCTAGCAAACAAATAGTGCACTTGTAAATATAGTTAAAACGTAGTTTAAAATCAAATTAGATTAAAATAGTATACTAATCCTGGGAAAACGCTTATGTAGTTAAAGATATGAAGGGGTAATAATTAGGCAAGTACAGTAGACAACAAAGACATAGCAAATGTTGAAAAGCTTAAATTCACAAGTATATCATTACCTATAAAATATATAAATTCTTACAGATATCTGGCTATGGTTAATACGCCAAGCCTGGAATATAAATCTGAAGAATCAACCTCCCTGGAATTACAGACGCCCTCGAGCCTAGGTAGAGGTCGAGGCAGACGCCCTCCATTACCCACCCCATCAAAAGACCTATTGGTTACGCCAACAGACCAGCTAATTACGCAGGCACAAAGCGCAGTTAAACGTGCCAGCGTTCCATTGTGTAGAGAAACCCCAAAAAGACCGTTTGACGGATTCCTTCATAAGAGTTATTTTCCCAAAACTAATTTTTGCCAAATTCTACGCGAACCTATAACCATACCGAAATTAAAAATGGAAAATTTCATGAAAAACTTGGGACATCATGACAATGGTTCCAAAGAAGGCTTGAATGCACGCATAATAGAACTTACCCAAGAACTACAAGAAGTAGATGAGTACATCGCACGAGGTGGTAGCAAAACCGATCTAGCCGATATGGGCAAGCGAAAAGCCCACATTGAGCAGCAATTATGCAAATTGCGAGATCCCCAGCATAGGCAATCAGATTTTGGCAGAGATGATGATGATGACACAGGACGCCGAGAAGCAGATATGTTTGTACGAGCTGTCAGAGCTGTCCAAACACAATCTGAAACTTCTCGTCCTATTCGAATAGTACAACATCCTGAGTTGTACAGAGGACGTTCTACAGACGATCCTCGAAAATACTTGAGGCACTTCAATCGTATCGCTGATTGCAACAGTTGGGATTCAAATCTCAGGTTGTTGCAGTTTCAAGCCTATTTGCGCGATAGCGCTATCGACTGGTACACAGCCGAAACAGCACAAAGAATGAGACAGGGAAACGGCGCATGGACATGGTCGAAATTGTCTATAAGTTTTTTAGAAACCAAGTATTCAGCGGCTGTAGATACAGACGATCTCTTCAACCTGCTATCCCATACTCAAAAGGAAGGTGAAAATTCACTCACCTATTACTGGCAAATTCAAGAATTGGGAGATCTCTGCTCGCCGCCTGCCAATGAAAACTTGCGGATTAAATGCGCACTAAAAGGTCTGAGGCCCGAGGTGAGAGAGAAGGTCCGTCTCTTTAGGCCGACTACCATGCAGGATCTAAAAGAACTGCTGGTAACCTATGAAGAAGGTCTTGATCAAAGTAAGGTGAAACAAAAAGAGGACGAATTGGTATTTTTTCAGAATTCAAATCGGCGAGTGACCTTCCAAACACCACAAGTTGCTCGCAATCAATTCTCGAATAACCAATTCGCCCGAAAACGATACTTTATGGACAATACTCGCCCAAATCAGAACTGAGCGTACGTACCACCGCCCAGAGAACAATTTAGAGATCGAAGGCATGATTCATACCCAAACGAGTACCGTAACGCTCGAAGGTATGAACGGAACTATGACTCTCGGTCATCGAACCCAACACGTCCGGCCACGATGGCGCATGTGCGAGACAAATCGCCAGGGTGGACACGTTATGACCGCTCCAATCGAGACAGTAACTGAGGTAACTCAACTGATCGAACTAATAATCAAGCGTGTTACTATTGTGGCATATACGGACATTTCATCTGAGATTGTTGTAGACGGCTACGCGAACAAGCGAACAATACGCAATCTTTAAACTTGAACCGCCGGGAAGCGCAGATAGGTCCACAACCGTCTCGCACCTTCCCGGCACAACGATAAAAGAGGAGATTTATACTATCTCGACAGATAAATGCTGTTTGCTTTTCCTTCCTGCATTTATAAATAATCGATCTGCTCTGCTTTTAATTGACTCAGGAGCAACACTTTCTCTATTGCATAACGCTTATGTAGATACCTTCTTTGAATTAGAGCCCAGTAATGTAGTTTTAAAAGGGATTGGATCCACTCCATTACACCCCATAGGATCAACTTACGTATCGGTTAAGTTTGATGACGTGATAGAAATCCCTATAGAATTTTATATAGTAGCAGAATTGCCCTTTTCAGGATTATTGGGACATAATTTTCTTTCTAGGGCGATAAACAATATCAATTTTACAAAAAGAACCGTTACCTTATTAGACGGTTCACAACTACAATGCGATTATTTCAGACCTCACGAACCATCGAGTTCTGATAAAAACGATATACATTCAGATAGTGTAGATGTATACACTACTACTGCGACACTTATAACTAGAGGCATAAATTCCATACCAATAACCGTCAAACCGTCTCAACGTATAGCTAAATCAGTTGGACCGATGTCCTTTTATATTACAACACGTGACCTTCTTGATCCCTATTCAGCTCTACATATGGTGGAACAGGTAATTACATGTGATACTGAGCTTCAAGGAACAGTTCAAGTTCAAGGAAATCGTGAATTTCAGATAAACTCAGAATCACTTATTATGCATGCAACACCTATGTACAAAAAATCCATGTTTATACAATCTTTTGAAACAATACCAGCTAAAACAATTGCAGCAGATCCATTAATAACTATGATAAGTAACGATCTGAATAGTGATCAGAAAATGCACGTCCATAATCTGGTCCAGGAATTCAAAGACATTTATCACAAAGATGGCGCTTTGTTGCCAGCGTGCAACATAACAATAGATAAAATACGGTTAAAACCAGATGCCAAGCCAGTGGCTCAGAAACCGTACCTATATTCCTCAGCTGAAAGGAACTATATTGATGAACAGGTCGCTGAAATGTACAGAAATGGAATAATTAAGCCCAGTAGAAGCAGTTATGCTGCCCCCATTGTTCTTGTGAAGTCCGGCCACCGGGAGAAAAGTGATCCGAATGATCTTACTAAAGTAAACTCCTCTACACGCTTTTGCATCAATTTTAAAGCGCTTAATGAAATGATCCTCCTGGACCGATACCCCCTCCCTACTATAGAGTTAGTATTTTCATGTTTACGGGGAATGAAGTTCTTCGCGGTGTTCGACTTTAAAAAAGGGTTCCACCAATTTAAAGTTAGACCCGAAGACACTTACCTTCTAGCGTTTATAACTCACTCGTCCTTATGGGAATTCCTACGCCTCCCTTTCGGAGTACATTTTGCACCTTCGTGCTTTCAACGAGGAATGAACACGATGCTTGCCAACCTTCTCTATACTCGGTGTATAGTATACCTTGATGATTTAATCGTATTTGGAATTGATTTTGACATGTTTCTCGAAAATTTGCGGAAGGTATTTGAAAGGATCTGTGAATTTAAAATGCTCGTTAACCCGCACAAGTGCAGAATCGGAGCTAATCGTCTACCTGTACTTGGACATATAATTTCATCTCAAGGTATAGAGGTGGACCTAAGTAAGATTGATTGTGTGAAAAACGCCGTGGTACCGACCACCGAAAGAGGCGTTCGTGCGTTCTTAGGGCTTTGCAATTATTATCGGCAATTCGTTCCTCTATTCTCGTCAAAGCACGACCTCTCAATCAATTACTCGAGAAAAATGCAGTTTTTGAGTGGGGAGCTACACAACAAGAAGCCTTTGATACGCTCAAAGAAGCTCTCTGCTCTGCGCCAATATTAAGACACTTCTGCGAACACTTACCTGTAGTTGTTTGCACAGACGCATCAGACTTTGAAATCGGTGGAAGTTTAATTCAACGAATAAACAATAAGAACCACCCTATAGCTTACATATCCAGATCGCTTAATAAGACCGAAAGAAATTACTCGACTATTGAAAAAGAATTTTTAAGCCTATTATATGCCTTGGAAAAGTTTCGGCAATACATATACGGCCGTAAATTTACCGTGTTAGTAGACAACAATCCACTTTTATCACTTACAAAAGCAAAAGGATCTATTTCAGGAAAGTTGCATAGATAGGCCTGTAGATTAAGCGAATTTGAAATGGAGATAATTCACCGGCCCGCAAAGAAGCACTCGGATGTCGATGCATTATCTCGACTAGAACATACTCCAATAGATAAAGAAGAGGTACAGCAGGAACCGTATACGTTTACGGAAGTACCACTTAATTTTCCAATATTATTTATTGAGGCAACTGATATTATTTTGTTGCAACAAGAGGATGAACATTGCAAAAATAAACTCAAACTCTTGCAGAAAAGTAATAAATTGGAAGATTATTTCCTTCAGAACGGATTATTATACCGCTCGGATAACGGTCGTGAACGTCTAGTAATACCACGTAGTTTAGTCACACAAGTTATAAGAGAAAATCATGATACTACGACCACCGGACACAGAGGAATACGAACAACTTATCTGAGATGTAAGCGTTACTACTATTGGCCGCATATGGACCGTAGTGTAATTAATTATGTAGCCAGTTGTAAACAATGTTTACAAGGCAAACGATTATATGGTTCATACCCTGGTAAGTTACAACCTATAACCCCACCAACACGTCCACACGAGGTAATTGCCGTGGATGCTAGTGGGCCATTTGTAACAACAGTAGCTGGCAATCGTTACATATTAATTGCAATATGTATGCTCACCAGATTTGTCACGCTAAAACCAGTTCCAAATATTCAGGCCACAACGACAGCTAAGTTCCTCATGGAAGATATTATATGCATCCATGGTATACCGTCTAGGATACTCACAGATAAAGGCGGCAACTTCATCGGGGAGTTAGTCCGCTATCTTCTAAAGTTACTAGGAGTAACGCCGCTCACCACTTCGGGCTTTAAACCATCTACAAACGGGTTGGTAGAAAACGGGAACTTTACGGTGAAACAGAGTCTACAGAAAATGGTAGACAATGCAACACAACAGGAATGGGACAAATATGTTCATCAATGCGCATTTAGTATTAATACTGCGGTTCATTCTGCGAGTAAAATTAGTCCCTTCGAACTCGTAGTTGCGAGAGAACCGTTGAACGTAGCTGAAGGATTGTTACCCGTGGCCGTACACCCAGTTGCGTTAAAGCGTAGCGACGACGCTAAAATACTGCGACGTCGAGCGCGTGCGCGAATTTTAAAAGCGCAAGAAATGTATCGGAAAAGGGAAAACAAACGCCGTAAAGAAGTGGAATATGAAGTAGGAGCTCTCGTTTTTATTAAAATCCCGATATGTCCTCCAGGGTTAAATCCTAAATTTATCCGTAAGTGGTGTGGACCATATAAGGTAATACGTAAGACTTCAGTTGTAAATTACGAAGTTCAACATGTAGAGACTCGTAAGACAACGGTTGTCCACCTCGAACGAATGAAACCATTCGTAGAAAGAATAGAAGAGGCGACAAGTGCCTTTTCAATTTCTCAAATGGAATTTATTATTACATTTTAGGAAATGCTAGAAATTATTAAAAGGAGAAATCTTTGGGAAGCACTCCCGGGGCATTGGTTTAACCTACACAATGTCCAAACCGACCGACCGGTTGATAAAGAGGGCATAGACGAAATCATGGTATTAGAATTCCCTTTATATTTATATCATGTAATTGCCTTAGATTATTCAAATCAGGAAGACACGCTTAAGTACATACTCAAAATATCCAACAACAGATATAGCCATCATTCTAACATAATTATAACTATTGGAGATCACAAACTTCAGTTTCCACAAACGGACGAGCTAATACGAGCTCCAAAAGAAACTCCAGCCACATTGACAGTACTAAATTCGCACATATACGATCTGGCAAATCTGCCGTGTAAAACCTTCGTATATTCGAGTTCTGTCTCTAATAAACAATATGCACTGGAGAACATACACCTTGAAAATGTCACAACCTTGCACAGTCAGAATTTAATTAAATTCTTGATAAATCAACCACAACCAGAGCTGTTAATATTTAATAAATCCTGTGACACGAACCATATTTGGGCGATGGTGTTATCATTATCAATTGTTGGGTATCCAATGGTGAACGTAAATTGTACGAAAAGTGTTAAGATGCTTGCCAAAGAATACTATCGAGTAGCGCCGCGACCATATTTCAATCCACAAGTTATAGTCGCTAACCCTGCGTATCGAGTTTTCGATACGCAGGGTAACCCTAGCTGGTATCCCGCCCTTCTGGTTACAACATCTAATCTAGGTCGTATATTTCATTCCGTCTGCCACAATGTGGTATCCTTATGGATTATTCTTACCCCTGACGTTATCACTGCCTTCTCATGCGTCCGAACTAGCGATCTTCTCATGCCGCATCTCCAATCTATTAGGATTCATAAATCATGTTTTTTAACATGCTTTAACGCTCATCAATCTAATCCATTTGACTTGCCCATGCCTACGTCATCATTTATGGCAAATCTTGATCTAATTGATACTCCTAACTTATCAGACGTATCCATTACCCTGACGCCTAAGACGACCAAATGGATTACATGGCAACCCTTTTTCTCTAATTTTTTCACATTTCTTCGCCGTCGCCCACAATGCCGATCTGGCATGTTGGAAATCATTTAAGGTCACTGCTTTTTGTACCGTGCCCGGGCATCCCTAGTTAACGCCGCAAAGCGATGGCATCGATTGAACCTTACGGGACATAATCCATGCCGCGCTCCCGCGCACTAACTTATCGGTGACTTTTTCCATCTATACATTCTCAGTAATATTTTACTACAAACTGCCTGTACTCCACATGGTACTTTTGTAAACTCTGATATTCACTTCCGCCCGAGTAGTTATTTTGATGCCCCTGAATGGCATGAAGTTGACGATGACGACACTGAATAGACAATATCTTTCCACGCCTTGTCTCACGGCATCTTCACTTATACCACCTTATTCCATTTAATTCCTAATATTGTTGTTTTCCTTTATTTCTTTTAGTACATAGTAAAACTGCCTCGACAACCTTAGCATGGACTACTTCACGCGACTTCCCGTTGAATTACGCCTTCACATACTTCGCTATTTGACTATTGATGATCGCCGCAATTTGCGTTTGGTACATCCCACCTTCACAACGACTATCGATACATATCACCACACCCTCCTCCATTATCTTCTTAACGATAATACCTTCACTTGGTTGTGCACGCGTGCCTCACACGCATGCCGTCCCCTTCAAATTTCATCCCTTTATGCCCATCAACTGACTAAATTACAACCAGTTTTACCCCAACTACATGTCCCCAACCTTCACATTGGTTATCAACAACATTGATACGATCCATTTCATTCCCATTCCTTTCCCAAGAATCTTAAAATTACCTCTATGAATCTTCATAGTATTTTATCCGCTACCCAATACACGGTTGAATTTATCAACTTTACACATACCCGCCACCTACATAAAGCCTTGCTTTGTACTGCTCATAGCACATACTTTTTTCCAAACTTGCAACATGCTCACGTCTGGCATCAATATCGCCGCAGACGCTCCTTCCCCATGACCCACGATCCCTTTGATACAGCTCAACTTCTTCATCTTTTAGACCGCCTTCAAACCCCACAGTTGTACCATTTCGAGTTTGCCATAGCTGTCCAAATCCCATTTTGGAACGAATGGCGCCCGTGTTTCCAACATTTCTTTGAGTTTCTTCGTCATCGTCCCTCTTGTCACACTGCGCACCTTCTTATTACTATCGCTAACTTCTATTCCTACCGTGTAGATATCCGCCTGATGCAACTGCCCCACACCTGGCACCGCCTTTTCATTTCGGGTACCCAAGATAGGGCTACTCCGGCGGATTGGCACCCATGGGGACATCCTGATCTGTACACCCTTACCTACTACTTACTCGAAGCTGCCGGTACTCCACCTGGTACCTATGTTAATCCTAACTGTCATCACTCTATTCTTTTTTCTCCCCCTTTCTTAGACCTCCCTCTCGAACGTCTCTCTATCCTATCATTAATGGACAATTCCATCCCTGATTAACAGTGTCACCTCATCGCATATCTCTCTCACTCACGGACTATCCTTTTAATAGCAGTAATCAAAGGTTACAAGTCCTACCATCGCTCTGCTCACTCATCGTCGTAGCAATCTCATATATCTCCAGTACCCACTGGATCGATTATACATATAAGATTTTCACTCAGCGTTGCTGAATTTTAGCTATACGTGCATCTCCAGTACCCACTGGATCGATTATATATATAAGATTTTCACTCAGCGTTGCTGAATTTTAGCTATTAGTATATCTCCAGTTTCCACTGGATCGATTATAATTATAAGATTTTCACTCAGCGTTGCTGAATTTTAGCTATTAGTATATCTCCAGTTTCCACTGGATCGATTATAATTATAAGATTTTCACTCAGCGTTGCTGAATTTTAGCTATTAGTATATCTCCAGTTTCCACTGGATCGATTATAATTATGAGATTTTCACTCAGCGTTGCTGAATTTTAGCTATTAGTATATCTCCAGTTTCCACTGGATCGCTTATAATTATAAGATTTTCACTCAGCGTTGCTGACTTTTAGCTATTAGTATATCTCCAGTTATACTTGGACTGATTCTACATTATTGCTATTAGTACGCCATCATCATAGCACTACTAAATGGCAAAACGAACCTACACTGCTCATTTGATGCACACCGCCGGTGCATGTCTTCCTCGAACCGGTTCTTCTTAGAACCCTCGTGGATGCCTGTACGTATCGGTTTGCATTAAATTGAGATTCGGGGATAATACTCACCCAACCTGGATACTTCTCACGAGATATCCGGATTGGTTGGAAACCATAGTTAAGACACCTCCTACCGCCTAACATAATTAGTTTACTTATACATGTCAATTAGTTCCACACACAACACACTCACTCATACTTATCCTTACTCTCGATTCTTGCCTTCGCTCCCCATTGTCACACATTTTGCGCCATCCTGTAGTACTTTACACACTCACATACGTCACGCACCAACTCAATTGTAGCCACTATTGCACTTCCTATTTACACACCATTCTAACATATTTATACGTGCTCACTCTCTCGTTACATTTCAGACTCCTTTTTCTTGAATATTTTAATTTATTCATACATTTCATTCCAGCCACTTTCCATCTCGACATGCATCCTACGTACTCACACAACTATTCAAATACGTTACCTCTCTGGAACCATCCCCATAATCTCTATCGTCCGCCGCATTCACTCACACACGCCCAACAGTTACGCTCACCTTCATCACCTTCTCATCCGGGTCCCCGTCACATTCCCCTCACACCACAACCCACGAGTATTCCTCCGTTATATTCCGACTGGACCTCATCTTCGCTACACCCTCCTCAGCCTCTACCATTGGACTCCAGCACACAATATAATCTTCTCCCTTCATATATACTATCACCCTTGGTCGATATTACCGTACCTCCAGCTACGGTACATCAATTTATACCGCAGAATCATGTACTCTCCACCCCCTCGCCTACCACGCACGCACGCACACATCCTACTGGTTATTTAGTTCATGAACCTCCGCCCATTCGGGTTCATACCACACACGATTCCCGTTCTCTCATTGATAGTTCCAGTTCACATGGGGCTTCTACTAAACGTCGTAAACGAAAAGCTCGCCAACACCCTTATTCACGCCCTACACCTCCTTTTTCCCACCCTCGACCTCATTCCTCTCCACCCTACACTGTTGCTTTACCCCCGTCGTTACTTACCCAACTCCACCTCCACCTTCTCCATCCAATTCTGATTCCTGCCCTCATGACTCTGTCAAGCCACATCAGGCTGAGTCTATTGTCTACGATTACATTAATGCACGTCGCGAATGCTCTAAATTCTCTCGCGACAGCTATGATACGGAAACCCTCCGTATGTCCTACCTTCCTCACTTTTTACCTCCTTATAGCTTATTTCAACATATGCTACAAAATGCTTTTCCCACATCTGAGACTACGATTAATCCATCCTGTGGTTTATGTCCACTCAAGACGTTGTTTAGTTACGTCTCCATGTTCAAGTTATTTGGCGTCCTTCCTAACTACGTCCAAATGCTGGCGCGGGCCTCTCAAAAGGACCCTCAAGATACTCCTGATACGCTTCCAGCGTTTCTGCATGCTGCTCTAACCGGAGGACTTCATTATTACTATAATACCCATTTCATTTCCAAGAGTCTAACAGTCCAAAAGGAAATCCAAGGAGCTCGCCATCTTATCGCGACTACGTCCTTACATTCCCAGTTCCAGACTATCCATGGTAACTTAGAACAGACACGCCAAATGTGTCAGCTATTCCAAACTGAGACTCCTCATGCCATTGCTAAAATGGTCCATGAAGTCAAGTCCCTTCGGACCCAACTCGCAACTACCACGAAGACACTTACTCAACTTCAACACTCCACTGCAGCCTATAAACTTCAGGAAAAAGACGATCTCATCCACAAACTCAACATTGAGGTTGCCAAACTCAAACAAGACAACGCCCGCCTTGAGACTATTAATACGGAACACACTAAAACCTTCGCTGTGTAATCTGCTGGTCATTGGAACGCCAAAAACGCCTTCCGGGTATACCAAGATCAGGGTGACACAATTTACTCGCTACGCTCCCACCTCACCGACTTACAGACAGAACTCGTCACCATTTCGAAGGCTCGCATTCGGGACAAACACGTATTGTTTACACAATATCAGGCTGATATCAAAAAACTTCGCGCCAAACTTCAAATTGCTGTTGATACGGCTTATCTTTTCAAAACTCCCACCTTAGAGTCTTCACTTCCACCCTTGTCGTCGACACCACCCGCAGCACCTGTACCACCACAACCACATCCTCCTCTGCCGATACCTATATCTTTACTGCCGCGGCCATCACCTCAACACCCACCTTCTACGTCTTCCCGACCTCCTACTCCTTCTCCCGAAGACCATCTCACCTTTGGGTCTGACGACCCTGATCCGCAACTCCACATTGCATCTTCTACTTCTAATGATTCCTTCGCTCTTTTATCTTCCGTAGATCCAAATCACTGTACTACCCCCCCTTTACCTACTCCACTCTTCACATCCTCCACTTCTGCACGTTCTTCTTCCTCCGTCCGGTCCTCCCATCACCGATCCACTTCACGTCGCCAGTCTTCGTCCTCTTCTCGGACTGCAGCTTCAGATTCATCATCCCAGTCTAACTCATCCACCTCCCATTCATCTGCCAAACCACCTTCACGTCGCCAGTCTTCGTCCTCTTCTCGGACTGCCACTTCAGATTCTTCATCCCAGTCTACCTCATCCAACTCACTTTCATCTGCCAAACCACCTTCACGTCGCCAATCCTCGTCCTCTTCTACGACTGCCACTTCAAATTCCTCGTCCCGGACTCCATCAGCCGCATCACACTCATCCTCCACTTCAACTTCACGCCGCAAGTCCTCGTCTCCATCCTCCTCCTCTTCGGCCCCCTCTCACCGGCCACCATCGGGCACCTTCACTCAGCGCCACGCTTCATCCCATGTTCCTCAACATTTTGCCCCACCCGTCCCGGCACCTACTTCAGATATGCTGACATTTGGTTCCAGCCACCCACCGTCACCTCACTCCTTTCCTCCGGTTACCATCCGACTTCATCGACTCACATCGCCTGTCCTGCCTCGTCCTGGTACCACTTCCTCGTCCACCATCATACCAGTGCAGTCAACTGTATATCCTGCGCTCTCTACAGTTACATCTTTAGCTTTCACTGTGGACCTCCCTCCGCCGTCAACTGAAGTCATTTCTTCACCTCAAACTGCTGACGCGACATTGACTTCCACTAATGATATATCTATGGACCTACCTCCGACGTCCACTGAAGTCATTTCTTCACCTCGCCCTGCTGATGCGACATTGACTTCCACTAATCATATATCTATGGATACATCTTCCGCTTCCACTGTGGACCTATCTCCGACGTCAACTGAAGTTATTTCTTCACCTCAAACTGCTGACGCGACATTGACTTCCACTAATGATATATCTATGGACCTACCTCCGACGTCCACTGAAGTCATTTTTTCACCTCGCACTGCTGATGCGACATTGACTTCCACTAATAATATATCTATGAATACATCTTCCGCTTTCACTGTGGACCTCCCTCCGCCGTCACCTGAAGTCATTTCTTCACCTCACACTGCTGACGCGACATTGACTTCCACTAATAATATATCTATGGATACATCTTCCGCTTTCACTGTGGACCTCCCTCCGCCGTCACCTGAAGTCATTTCTTCACCTCACACGGCTGACGCGACATTGACTTCCACTAATAATATATCTATGGATACATCTTCCGCTTTCACTGTGGACCTCCCTCCGCCGTCACCTGAAGTCATTTCTTCACCTCACACTGCTGACGCGACATTGACTTCCACTTATAATATATCTATGGATACATCTTCCGCTTTCACTGTGGACCTCCCTCCGCCGTCACCTGAAGTCATTTCTTCACCTCACACTGCTGACGCGACATTGACTTCCACTAATAATATATCTATAGATACATCTTCCGCTTTCACTGTGGACCTCCCTCCGCCGTCACCTGAAGTCATTTCTTCACCTCACACTGCTGACGCGACATTGACTTCCACTAATGATCCATCTATGGCCACATCTTCCGCCTCTACTATGGATTCTACGTTCCTTGACGCCCCGTCATCCTCTACTTATGCTATTATCCTGGCAGCGTCTCTCCTTGCCTCTGCTATTGCTCATGCCATACTGTCCACCACGACCTTCACCCCTGCTCCTGTCACCCCGTCTTCCGCCGTCCCTTCCTCTCTACCTTCTCATTCCCCCATCGACCCTCCGTCATCACCCACTGCTCCCCCTTCCTTTACCGCCGCACCTACTTCTCCCGCCGTTGATGTCTTCATCCAACCCCTCGCCACCACTCCTTTGGCACTCCATATTGACACCAGCGTCACCATTGTTCCGTCTTCACCTTCCCACACTGATGCCTCTCTTCAAGACGATTCTCCTTCTACCACATTCAACACATCCGTTCGCCTTTCAGATTCTCTCTCTCCAAACCTCCACCCTAGTGATACGCCTTCTTCTTCCATCACCACCACCTCTGACATTCCTGCCTGGTGTTATCTTCAGAACCCATCCACTTCTTCGGATTTTTCTGATCCTCCCTCTCATCCCACTCCTCTTCTTCGCTCCAACGACCCCTTTTTACCCCCCTTTTCTACTCCTGAAGCCCCTGCCCACAACCCTACCACGTTGGTTGTCTCTACCCTCACTCCTCTTGACACTCCCCCATCCTTACCTCACAATCCCTTACAAATCACCTCTACTTTCTTTCAACACCTTTTTGATGATGTTGCTCATCTTTCTTCTGCACCCGATCCCTCATTATTATTTCCCGATATCTATCCGTCATGATTTTATTGTCTTCTCACTTTATATATATTGCGGTTTACTCTAATCTTGTCTCTATTTGCTACACAGATCCCGCTCCTTCGCTGATCTGGTCTCCATCACACGGGTTCGTTTTATCTTTATTACTCCAGTCCCGGTCGACTTCTCCGCCCACCCAACCACCCTTTCATCACCCCTCGCTCCTCCTACTACATTCCCTTGTTACCATGCCTCATTTCTGCGGGGACCGCAGATTTCTTGCCGGGGGGGACAGTTAGACCGGTTACTGCAATTTACATACTTACGATGAACCAGATGAAACGACTACTCTTTTGAATCTTAATACCAGATAAACCGAAACATAACAATACTAAAATATCACTATCGCCGAGACCACATTACATTTTATTCAACAATATGTGCTGAAACAATATTCCAATATTATAAATTGACTGATCTTCGTATACCCTAATTAAGAGATACTTATATGTATCACACAATATTTTAAATAACACAAAAACATATATCGAACATTTATGCCAAATGATCTTATGCAATATATTAACAGATACTTAAGCTATATGCTACCTACACTGTTATACCAAATGACCTTGCCATATGTCACAGCCAAATGTCTAACGATTTTAATATTATGCGGCAATCAAGAGTCTGAATGAGTTTAAACATATGATTAATTTCAAATTTTAGTATTATGTAATCAAAAGTCTGAATACCTTAATGTTATGAACCATAGCTAAGAGTCTGATTATTTTATTAAAACAATTACGTGTGCCATCATTAAGTCTGAAGTTATAATCATAGTACAAAATACCAAGGACTTTTACACAAAGAATCGAGATCCAACAATTTAACTAAAATACTTACGTTTTGAGAATTGTTACTATTATTCTTATAACTAATTCAATCTTGAGAATTAAGTACATACCAGAAAAATGAGTGAACACATTTATGAAGTGCAAATATATGTATCTACTGTATAATATTTAATATTAACTAGATAATAATACCATGAAGCTATAATTTAATAATTTACCAATGAACTTAAATTAATAATATAAACACGTGTCGTAGTAAATATGTCGTAGTAATATGATACTCTGAGCAACAACTAAGATAAGCAGAATTTATCTTTATGAAACATTATTTAATGACCTTTATACAATAATATTAATCATTGACACTTATACATTACGATCTAAAGATAAGATACAATTCACTACCGAGAAAAACATTCTCTATGATTAATATTTCTTATTATTAAAATTAAAAGGTTAAACATGTTAATTGTAGTGATTATTAATATATAAAATACGTGGTGTCTCCCCTTTTGGTGTAAAATTTGAATTTTATATAGATGTAACTTAGCTACGCTATTGAACGTGGGGACCGCGATTCCGGAGGGAGAGAGATAATTGTTATGACCGTAGAATTGAAGATGAGGATGTGTGTTTGTGTGTGTTGGGACGATGTATGTAGGATACTTAGAGTAAATAGATGTAACCTAAAGTAGTGTAGGTTAGAGTAGGATTAGTATAGTGGGAAGAGTGAGATCTTGCAACTATGTGTGCAGAGTACAGGAGCACAGGGACGTCTCCACCTCCAACGGGAGGCAAGAGTGGATGAGTAGTCTCTTCACTCAGATGAGAAGTCTCTCTGCTCCAGTCTTCATTTCGCTCTTCCCTTGCCAACATCTAAAAATCTTCCTACCAAAAAAAATCTAAAATAAAATCGGGTACTGTTTTAAAAGCCCCAAAAATCCAAATATCTCAAGATGTAAGTGAATGGATGTTATTATTTTTATTTCATAGGACGAGCCCGACGCTCGTCCTGTAGTTAGAATTAATTGTAGAATTATTTAAGTAGTTTTGGAGATGGAGCACGAAGTTCCATTGCAACCGGGTTTAATATGGAAAGCCGTATTAAACCCGAGGACGATCCCACGGTGGATCGTGCATATTCTAGGTATAACACTAGCTGAAGTGCCTAAGGTTGGTAGAAGACACTTTGGTAACATTTGGCCAAATCCCAGGGTTACACCTGAAAACGTTGCCAAGTGAGTGACCTAGGTCAAAATAAATCCAACATTAATTCAAGTCCCTAAAATTATTTTTTTAAAGAAATAAATCAAATATTTTGAGTTTTAATAATTTTAGGCATGTTAAATCGGTGTATCTAAAATTCGAGCACTGACCTAGGTCAAAGGTCAGTTGAATTGAAGGGTCCAAAATGTATATATATAGGCACACACATTACAGCACAGTCAGTGATGATGACACATGATAGTCTTAGGGAGCATACATTTATTACGTCTACAAAAAGAATGTGAGGGCGTCAGATGCATGCTACCTGAATCTTACGCTAAAGCAGGGTTCTTTGATAAGTGATGCCCAGGCCGGTAAGTGATGCCCAAATCGGTAAGTGATGCCCAGGCCGGTAACGTGATGCCCAACTTCGGTAAGTGATTTAAAAAAAAATTTATTTGAAGTGCAATGAATATAAATGGACGAGAAATGAATAAATCTACTAAAATAGAGTAACAGAGAACATGCGGCGATCGAGAGCTTTCAAATTTCTGGAAAGCGATAAGATAAAATTCCTTCACCCATACATATAATGGCTGCCTGCTGCATTGCATAATCCAACAGAATATAATATGTAGTACCAATGCCACTGTAGATGAATGTATGTTAGTATAATGAAGATGTTGAGACTTGATAATTTTATTTGAAGACCACGAGGAAGGGTAGCAGAATGGCAGTTTTCATTCTGTATTTAATGTATACAATATAATAATAACTAAATTATATAAATAGGTAGAAATAAATATAATACTAATATATATAATATATTTATAATGAAACACTCAACAGTTGACCTATTTTTTCGCTTTGAAGCTCATGGCTTTTAGTTATTTCAGCATTACTGTTGTGGCTACATATTCGCTTGTGGCTACCTCTCGAGGTTTGTTTTATTTATTGTTAGGTTATGTTTTAGGAGGAGGGGGGGGGGGGGTAGGAAAAACTGGCTGGAAACGGTTATGTTATATTTTTCCCTCGGCCCGCGGATGCGGCCCAGCCGAAGGCGGGAGGGGAAAATATAACCTATCCGTTTTCAGGCAGCTTTAGGAGCCTGGCTCAGTGTTACTTCAGGTCATGAAATACTGTTTTGCGGTAGATTTATTCATTTCTCGTCGATTTATATTCATTGCCCTTAAAGTAAAAATTTTTTTTGCATCACTTACCGACCTGGGTATCACTTACCAAAGAAACCCCGAGCAGAGAGAGATGAGGGTAGTTAAAAAACTTGAAATTTTTTTTTCGCTTTTTCAGGTTTGCTTAATCCAAAAATATATTTTCAGTTTCATGAAATTATTTAAAAATTGATTTTCTACAAATTAAATATTTCTCCATAAATTGGGTATTTCTGCACAGGTTTTTTGTATTACGTTTTTATTTAGGACGTGCTCATTTTATTAAGTTACTGTAGACGTTTTATAGGGGAGGGGGGTGTGAACTAAATAGTGTTGACAAGGGGGAAGGGTTCCAAACAAAAGGGTTTCTGTAGACGTAGTAAAAGGATGCTTCCTCATGCCAAAGCTAATAACGCATACCCGAGTGCAATTATGTATTCAAAAGCTGTAACAATTCTACGCCAACAATTACAGTGTATTTGAAACTGAAACTATCCAGATACACTTAAAGAAAAACGTTAACTTATACGTTTTATACCTTTAGACAATACAGGTAGTTCATTTGGCTGATTTATGCACTACCTAGTTCTTGAAGTTACCGCAAGTTACGAGTTTTAAGCTTGTATGATTCAATTAATTGATGCATAAAATATATGGCTAATCTTTGCAGATAATTTCTAAATAACCTGCATTAAAACTGCTTAAGTATTCTGCAGAAATGGATAGGCATGGTATTGATTGCTTTGGCATAGAGGTTTCTGCAGGTCTATTTCTGCACAAGTTTTATGCAAATATCTTAAGTTAATTATTTCTGGTCATCACTTAAGCTAGGTAGTTAAAGTTGTTTATTCAAGCAATGCGTGACCTTAGAAGCCACCGTATGGGACAAATTGTGCACTTTTATAGCTCAAGTATTTACTGCATAACATTTGTGGCTTATTTCGGCAAATAATTTCATTCGATCCTGCATGAAAACTCTTCAAGTACTCTGCAGAAGTATTTCTCCATATTGCGTGTGACGAGTTCTGCAGAACTTGACACAAAGATTTGTGTACGGGTAGTCAAATTCCGGTCTCTTAGACCCCTCTACTACTACAGGCCTGACTACTATTACAGACCCGTCTACTACTGGTAGTGTGGTCACATATATAGTAGTGTGTTAAATAGACCCGTCCACTATTCAAACTTCAAACTGCAACCTCCCAGACACTCGCATATAACATGTGCGACCACTGTCACAGAAAATACGCTATATATTGAGGGTAAAGAATGAAATTGTTTTTTTTCCAATGTTTTTTGAAATTAAAACCGTTTCCTTCCAATTTTCTGTAAAATCAAAACGGTTTCCTTTGTTATAAATATCCATGCAAGGAAACAGTTTTGCTTTTAAAGAAAATTGGAATGACACTACAGAAAATTGGAATGACACTATGACACCAATTTGTTTCTAGTTGAAATGGGAAGGAAATCAGTTTCAGAGTTGCTTACCCAGGTGAAAAGTGAAACTAGTGAGCAGGCAAGTTGACATACTCTTCGTAGAATCCTGAAAACTAACGGATTCAAAAGTTCCATAGGTATGCAAAAGCATGCGATCTCCGTGCAAAATCTGTAAAATCGACTTCATTTTCCACGAGGTTCAAAGTCTTGATTTCAAGGACCTCATTCTTCTTTTTTTACACCTCAATATGTCCGCCTGAACCGAAGACATCATACCTATTTCCATAAAACCAAAGACTAGAGTTCTAAAAAGAATTGGCTGACCTGAATGACCTCTTTTGGACACTGTCTTTCGATTCTTTTGAAATAATAATTTATTTGTAGCAGCGCATATTAGTTTGACAACACAAACCACATCTTATCATGTTCGCTGCACTTCAGGCTTCATTGTGTGAAAAAATAGTGATATGTGCGTCAACTGTTTTAATTCTATTCGAGATCAAAGTTTGCGAGCCCCGTTGTCCGGATACTTTCGGTCGCAACTGTAGGGTGAGAGTGCCTAATTGTGGCCGGGTTCATAAAAGGTAAACTTTCAAAAATCATTACTTTTGAACCAGAGCTTGCACAGAAAAACCTAATGTACAGAATTGCTGGCTGAATCTCGCTTAATAAGAGTAAAAATAATCGTGAATGCAAATCATAGGGCTTTCAAGATACAAAAATATATGTTCACAAAGTCAGGATTTTTAAAGATTATCTAAAATGGCCTAATTGTGGCCGGGCGAGTCCTAATTGTGGCTATCCTTAAATTTCTGTATTTCAATACAATTTAAGCACCCATGATGCTATATTATCTGATTATTTTCAAAGAAAATTGCACAACTTGCATTCGTGAGCAGCAACCAGCATATCTGCTTTTCTCATGCTAAAGCTGTCTATCATCTGGAGATTCTAGCAAAAGTCTCAGTTAACTAACGATTACGTTTTTCTAACGGTCTAGCTAACGAGCACACTATCAATTTGATTGTTTAATGCTTCAAAGATTGCCAGTTTGCTTCATACGCAATCCTAGATTCTGTAAATGGTATCATTATTTGTATTATGAGTGGCTCGTAGAATCTGTCCGTTTGCTACAATGCTAAGCATGTTAGGATGGTTGAGCCCGTCGAAAATATCTCAAATCACCGTGAAATCGCTCGAATACGAACCGAAATTATTTTTTATTTCTTGTTAGTCCCAATCTTGGTGTTACATGCAAGAAACCTTGTAATTTATTAAATTTAGACCCGGCCACATTTAAGCATCTGCAGTGGCCACAATTACAGCACTTCAGTGAAAAATTGAGGATTTCAGTTTTTCAACTTTTGCTTCTATCTCGAAAAATAAAATTGCAATCTAATAGCGTAGATTACTTACTTAAATTAGTTGATCATTACTCATGAAAAGTTTCAACTTAAAAGCTACTCCTGTAGATTTAAATTAAATTTGAGCTAGACCACTCTGAATACGAAAAATCAGGAAGTCGGAGGGACAGCTTTTGTCAATTTTGTTTGGTGCCACTGATTTGATTTAGGCGCCTTAAATTTAAGTGTAGCTAGTACACACCAGTATCTCTATATGCCTTGATATAAATTTTCTATGTTGAGACATGCGCTTCAAATGGAGCGGGTGGCCACAATTAGAGGATGGCCACAATTAGGCACACTCACCCTACACCATTTTACACACTATACAAAGCATTACCATGTTTTACTAATCGGAAACAACTTTTAACATCCAGACACCATCAGTCACCCACTTTTAACATTGTAACAATAACAGTCACTGACTTTTATCATTCAGACACAATCAGTCACCCACTTTTAACATTGCAACACTAACACAATTATTCTGCTCGACAAGAACGGATAAAGGCCGATTTTAATGAAAATGATATTATTTTACGGTTTCTTATCTAACAAAATGTGGACCAGAAAAGAAGTTGAAATGAAAACATGAAAAGGAAAGAGTGACAGAATTGACACTGACAGATAGAGCGTTTGTCTGAAAGCAATAAATTATTACATGCATCATATAACATTGGGAAATGCAAAAATACTTACATGTTACTTGTACAACGGCAGAAAGATAGGAAAGAAGAAAACGACAGTTTTCTATCTTTGGCTTGGGATATGAAATGTTATAAAATAAATTACGTTGAAATTAGCGAGTGGTGGGAGGTACATTGCACATGTACTTATGAAGCGTTTATACCGCTATGTAAGTTATTATCGCAGCTAAATTCACCTCCAGCGGCTCCAGCATATCAACAATCAACATAGAGCTAAACGACTAATACTGCTGCGGTCACGAAGTGTCAAAGCGGGCTCGGTTTTCATGGTCTGCAGAGGCAAATGAACCTTGCACTGCAGCGAACACTAAGAATCCATCTCAGACCGGGCTGGTGTTTAGTAAATACAACGAACGGGTGTAAGTTGGTGTATGGACATGGTGTAATTTGGTGGATATGGGTGTAAGCTGGTGTATATGGGTGGATCCAATATCAATACCCCAGTTTTGGAAGCAATGGCTTTCTAAAATGGCCCAGGCGTATTAAAAAACAATACGCCAACGACTACCCAATATTGTTTTTCGTAATTCATTGATGATCAACCAATAATTTACCTAACATGTGAGAAAGGAATCGAGTTCACAACATTTCCTCCCACAGATTCTCCTCAAATTCTCCAGACAGCATCGGCCATCTGACAGAGAGTGAGGAAGATCCATGGAAGAAGATAATAAAAGAAGATACAACTCGCAGCCCTTCAGCACGTAGCGTCTATGAGCCACAAAAGGAATTAAGAATGCTTCCCGAGGCGACAGGAGACGAAGCGAGGAAGGAGCAGAGGCGAGCGACCCAAGGCAGAAACAATCACGCTGCGAAGAAGAGAGGGTCTCCGACATCAATTCTTGGGAAATCCCGCAGAATCTTTATTTTTCAATTTTCCATTTTTCCCTTCTGGGAATGGGTGGAAAAATGACTAGAAAGGAATCGGAGAACATGGAGACTCCGAAAGGAATAAGAACAATACGAGGGGATTGTCCCCATGGTTCCTGTTGGTGCCATCAAGAATCTAAAAGAAAGAAAAAGAAAAATCGTAGTGACAACTTTTACATTTTCCTATTCTTATTCCTGGTATTCACCGTGTTCGCGATTCCTCTCTACGAGTTCTTCCTTAGTTTATTATGAATTAATATCGAGGTCAATTGGACCAAATTATATAAATCTCAAAATATAAATTATAAATTGTGAATTACCTGTAATTGCCGCGGACCTGGAATTGGAAATCTCAGATGCCACACCCGTGGCATCCGTAAGAGTATCATTTGTAAATCATTATATTGTAAACCATTCAGACAAAACATGAAAAGAAAACAAAAACAAAAATTAATTTTCGTATATTCAGTTGTGGCCCTCGACCTTAAGTCGATTGGGAAATATTACATTTGTAATTGAAGTTATCTTTTCCTTTTTGATTGGGATTATTAATATAAACTTATATTCTTAAACTCACCTTCTTATCTCCGTTCGTTGAGTGTTCTCATTTCTCAATTGGCAAAATATTCCTCTGATTCTCATATTCTCCATCATTGAACCTAGAAATAAGAAACTTGAAATAAGATATCATAATTTGCAGCATAAATAATTGGCAATCTGGTTTAGTCGTCAGCAGTAGTTCTCACGAACTCGCTGAACGTAATTTAGGGACTTCAGTTCATACTTA
This sequence comes from Dicyrtomina minuta, assembly GCA_949802685.1. Classification (NCBI taxonomy): domain Eukaryota; kingdom Metazoa; phylum Arthropoda; class Collembola; order Symphypleona; family Dicyrtomidae; genus Dicyrtomina; species Dicyrtomina minuta. The sequence goes on from CATKUY010000458.1 coordinate 37,356, forward strand.
AAAATTGGGAAAAATTAAAGAAAATAATGTCAAAATTGAGGAGAGACTGCGAGGAACGAACCCGCAGCTCAAGCTGTCTTTTGCGGGTTTGTAATTCAAGTTAAAGTGGACGGTGGAGCGGAGACGCTATTTGCGTTTCCCTGCAACACGACTTTGCCATCGTCCGCCCAACCTCCCCAACTAACCTAATTGGCAAAAAATTAAAATGTAAAAACTAAGTATATACCTGATTGGCATCCAAAATTCAGGGTCGTTGGTCGGCCTGGACCGATGGTAATGGTGCGGTGTGTCTGTCGCATGCCTTCTCTGGTTCTCCAGACACACTCAACCGCACCTCTCTGTCCTTTCTGGGCTGGATGTGGTTGCTGGGCACGGAGTCAGCACCACATCCCGAACGATCCTCCTGCAGAATAAATAAAAATAAATTAACCTTAAAACAAAAAATAAACTTACCTCGTTTATCAAAATTCAGGACAAGTTGTTGCTGCTGAACTGGTGGACCGTGGACATGGAGCGCTTGCCGTCTGGAATACTCGGCAATACAAGCGCTTCTCACCGTTTCTTGTCCGTCCCGTCCAGTGGCGTTGGAGCTAGGGACAACCGGGAAACGGCCACTATTTCCCAGGCCCACAACCTTCACGCCGGCTTGTCCTCCTAAAAATAGAAGCAAAATTATTGAGTCTTCTACCTCCACCTCTCATTATCATTGGCAATTGGAACAAAAATAAAGAAGGCAAAATTTCCCGAGCAGACCAAATTTCCTCGGTGGGACCGGGAACCATTCGACCGTGTATATGCTTCGTTTGCCGTGTACGGTCGATGTAGTTCTGTATTTTCTCAGGAAGTCGGGAGCTCGTGGTGGCGAAGCAAGGAAAATGGATGATTTTTCCAAAGCCTTGACTTCAGCCACCATGCTACTTGCTCTTGGAATTCTAACATATAAAAATAATGTACAAGTCCTAGCTAAAATAAATTATTCAATAAAATTGAAATAAATAAAATTAGCATCCTTACTATCTGTAGCTATCCTGGAGACTCTTAGCTGAAGCCTCAGCCGAGTCTCCCTCTCCTTATTCATAGGTCTCCGGCCTCCTCCGGAGTGGTGAAACACCCCCGTAATTAACCTAAATACTACCATCTGACATCTACCATCCTTCACACCCTCATCTTTTACATTTTAATAAATTATAAAATTTTAAATAAACCCCATTTTCGGAGATTTTATGGATGCATGTATGAGAAAGGAGGGGAAACTCGGATATGGCCTCCTCCCCCACTTACCTATGGGGAGGAGAATACCATACTCGTTTTACATGCATTTATATAAATATGCCAATAAAATAATGTAATTACATATGAATATTTTATTAGTCAACCCCGGCCAGTACTACTTGTTTGGAGACCGTTATGGAGAATTATTTATTGAATGGAATGAATTAATTAATTAATTGGTGGGAAGATGAGGAAGAACCGGGTAGCGTAATGGTGGGGGGATGAGGGAGGCTGCGAGCCAGGACCCGGGCAATGGAGATAGGTAGGTAGGTATGTAGATAGGCAAAGGGAGAGAGAGGGGAGATTTAATTCAATTAACTGAGCTGCAACGCTAAGGGATTAGTGGGAGATTTAATCCAATTAACTGATATGCAATGTTATGGGATTAGTGGGGGATTTAATCCAATTAACTGATATGCAATGTTATGGGATTAGTGATGTAGATAGGTGGTAGCATTACCATGTATAATTAAATTAGAAGTTATTGAACGGAATGTGATTTGAGGAAAAGCGAGTCAATGCATAGTTATTGCTGTCAATAATATGGGTATTTGCTGCGGCGTGCTAATTATAATGCGTTGTGTAAAAGCAACGTAAACATATGTGCAGCGCTATATAATAAGATGCATCACATATGCCAATCAAATTTTGTATGAGCTATACTAGTACACAGGCAGGTTTATATACAAAATTACAATTTTTCTGATTTTAATAGCCTTATGAAATGTATATACCTGAGATGGCGGGCAGCGTCTTGGGATTAAAACAAAGAATAGGGAGCCAGACATGTGACAAGGATCATGTAGGATGGTAGGTAGGTATGTAATTTAATCCAATTAGGTGAAATTCAATAATATAAGAGGGAGATGCAACTGAATGGGGATTAGCCAGTTTGTGGTATTTACATATGATTTCAACTGTACGAGTCGGCCAACAGGTTGTTTTTCCGTAGTAATAAATATTTTTCCTTCGTTTCACTCTTTAGTTTTTTTCAGAATATGTACAGGCCTATAGTTTATATTTTATACGTGCCTCAGTCAATACGCATATTGTTCCTATACTCAATTCGCATGTTTTTGCTTTAAATAAAAACAAAATCAAATGTGAAAAAATGCGCAATTTGGGCGTCATGCTGTGGTATTACAAACGTTTTTCACATACAAAATCACAATTTCAAATATTTAAGATATTAATATAAAAACAACAAGCTATTATTTTGTTCCATACATAGAGGTTACTACAGCTTCTTGACGTTGATTTAACGACTCTAAATTAAATAAATTACATAAAGATTTTTCATAACTCAATTGATTAGTGCAGCTACCTACTTTTATCTCCATCACAAAAACTACATTGCCCACAATAGAAGAATTACGAAATGCACTACACTTTTATGCTTCAGGAAACAAAAACTGCATGATAAAACAAATTTCTGTAATCAATACGCATGTTGTGTCTGTATTATTACCACATTAGGACATTATTTAATACGCATGTGTTATAATAATTTCTCATTGCAAATCCACGCAGTACGCATTGAGACACTAATTAATTCTCATGTCTGTGTAAATAACACATTGTAATTTTAATCAAAACGCATCTTGAGTCAAATCAACACGCATGTTTTGTTTTCAATATTCACTTATTGCGAATTAAAGCAATATGCATTGAGACATTTATTAGTACGTATGTTGTGATCACATATTGTACCCAAAACTGTAATCAAAACGGATTAAGACTCTTATCAGTGCGCATGTTGTGCAAATATAAATTAGGCATAAGAAATACGCATTTATACGCTAGTCAGTGCGCATGTTGAGTATTTAAAAACTGCACATTGCAACTATAATCAATAGGCATTTAGACGCTCATACCTACTTATGTTGTGCCTTTATTATTACAGTGTTGCCTATATACTTTATATGCATTGACAATTCAATAAATACTTATGCTGTAGCTGTAAAAATTACGCGTGGCCAATCATACCAGCACGCATTGAAAATTAAATTAATAAGATTGTTTTGCCTTCATTAAATACTGTTCACAATTAAACAATACTGATACATTTAATAATAATAATTACAACAATATTCACTGCACATATTAAAACAGTTTTCTACAAACTTTAAAACACACTGTACACTACAAAATCAGAGTCATTCTTTAAATATTCTTCAATACCAATCCATTATATTAAATTGATTTTGACAATTTGCACAACACATCTTAAACTATTATTCAATACACATAAAAACATTTCATAATAGACATAAGGCGTAAATCAATACGCATGCTGTTCCCTAAATATGTACGTATCGCGACATTTATTGATGCTTTGATATTATTTATAACTACTAACAACAATATACACAACACGTTTAAATAATTGTTGAATACACTTCAAGATTTCTCACACTAAGCATTCTGAGATATTTAATAATAGTTACATAATATATATATTCATTATTGCAAAAAATATACACTACACATTTTGAAACAATAATTATTACACATAAGTAAATAATATACAATATTGTTTTAGAAACAATTACATTACACGTTTTAAATTATTATTTACTACGCATTTGAAAACTTTGTACATTACGCAATAAGATGTTTCAAATTACATTAACTAAGAGAGGTATTGACACTGAGACAACTTATTAAATTAGGTAATACAATATACACCACACATTGAAAACCATTATTATTCAATACACGTTAAGTATAATTCAAAAGTACGCATCTACATTCCTTACACTAGGGATTCTAATACATTTATTCTTAAGTGCACATTATAAATCAATAGTAAGCATACTATATACACTAAAAGTTTTAAAATATAATTCAATACATATTGAGTAACGATGTACAATACGCATCATGACATGTCACAATACAAAGCACAAAACATCAATCAATACTAAGACGTTGTATAATATTAATTCAGACAATATACATCACACATTTTAAAACATTATTAAACACACAATAGAATACGATGTACAATTCCACATTACAAGTTTTTACAATACACATTTAGAAATATTAGTCAGTACTAATGCATTGAATTAAATTAATTTTGACAACATTTACTGCACATTATAAAACAGTATTCAATACATATTGAGAAACGATGTACAATACGCAATGAGACGCTCAATAATACGCATAATATGCCCCAGACATATACGTACCGCGACATTTATCAATACTGCGACATTATTTATAACTAACTACAACAAAATACACCCCACATTAAAACTAATTGCAGCACACGCACCCATATTCCTCACACTGAACATTTTGATACATTTATTATCAGCTACACATTAAATATAAATAACAACAGTCAATATGCATTACACATTTTAAAACATTAATCAATTTACATTGCCAAAAATGTACATAGCGCTTTCAAACGTTTAACAGTACACAATGTTTCAGACAATTATCAATACTAAAATATGCACTGCAGTAGATTTAGCTTTGTTCAAGTAGGTATGTACATGTCGTGATACTGGCTCGACTTAAGTTGCTGGTTGTCATGTTATGTTGTTATGATGTGACTTGGTTTGCATTTAACTGGCAAGACTGTGGTTTACAATCGTGGGGTTTTATAATTCTGTACGACTAAGAACAATTTACTACTTGACTACACGTACAACTAATATTTACGCTACTGATTTTATTTCTTCCGCCACCGCAGGATCCCTTTTAATACTGTTCTGTGTTGTATCAGTATTATTATTATGAAAGGACAGGACACAGATTCAGAAAAGTCTTGTTTTGTAGTGTGTTTGTTGTACACTTAAGGTTTTGGGATACTGACCTTGAGTTTGTACTATACTGTTCTGATGAGCTTAGCTTTGCATATTCCTACACATTATACGTTTTGTCCCTAAATAAACAAAGAAAGGTAAGGTAAAGCTTCTCATGTTGCTACTTTATGAGCTAAAAAACACTCTTGTCACTGTTTTGCACTTTAAAAAGTTCACAATTACCACAAGGTACTGATCATATTACTTTCTATGACCTAATGACACGTTTACTATTCATAATTAACTGCATTACTGTAGCTTTACACCCAAAATAAGTATCTACGTTTAGTAAAACTATGTTTCTAGAAAACTTAATCTTAAATTCAATATAGAGATTTGTTCTGTTTGGAAATTTTGCGAAATCTTATCGTGTTCACTCCTAATGCTCATTTCAAAGTTGAAGATGTAATATCGGCTAACTTCTATATTCAACTTGCTTAACAGAAATAGGGACTTGTAGTCAGCTTGTACCAACATCACTAGAGTAAATAACTATTTTTCCTGCAGAATTATATGCTGGTCATATTGAATTGCACTTTGCGCTCTTGTAAGAAGTATGGCAAGCATTCTAACTGGTTAATACAGTTTCAAAGAGTCTCAAATAATCTTAAAGGCTTAAAATGCTATATAATTTTAAAATATAACTGTCCTCTCAATTCAAAAGTAATACGTGTACTTTGACACTGCATATGTTATATTCGAAATCAATAACTACAAATCTAAAATGACTGGTGTTGAAC